>MU619370.1:30171-64723 GCA_025201805.1 Parasitella parasitica | reverse complement strand
AAAAAAAAAAAAAAAAAAAAAAAAAAAAAAAAAAGAAAAGAAAGAGAAGGAAGAAGAAGCTATAAAGTTCAAAGTATAATTTCACTCCTATTTATCACAGTTAAGTAATGATGGAAGGGGCGCTACACTGTACATCGTCCTTTTCATCCGAGCGGGGCGTTGTACATGATGCGGTTCCCTTTTGTAGTTTTTGTTGTTCTTTTACCTCATTTTCATTGTGATAACAAATACGAAAGAATACATGTTTTTCATTGTCATGCCAAGTTTGAGGCAGATGACCCCCTTTCCGAACAACAAATACAGTGTAACGCCTCTTTTTCTTTTCTTTCTTTTCTCATGACATGAATATCTATCAAGACATCTGTCATCGATATGAAGAGGAAACTATATATAAAACTCCTAAGCAGTAATAAATTATAAATAAACATTAATTCATTGTATAACTTCCATGAGTCATTCATATTAAACAAGAGGAGGGTATGATTAGCGCAATAAATCGATTTTTTGTAAATCAGAAATTGTTAAAAATAGTTCTTGTTGGCGGGCCAGGGAGCAATATACACTCAATCTTTCATATGATCTTGTACTCTTGCCTTGCATAAATGTTTGATTCATCAACCAGTGTTCCGACCGAGATGCTCATTGTTACTAAATTAAAAAAAGCAGACGAAATGATAGGTTGCTCATCAATCGACATTTAGAGTTGAATGCATCTCTAAAGATTTTACATGTATAATCATGCATAGGGGAGTATATCAGTTGGATTTGGTGGAGACATTAGGAGAACAATAAAAGCAGTTTGCAATCCAATCGGTGAGCATACCGTGGATATATGATATAATTCTTATTCTCACTGTTGTCACACGATAAAACTATGCTACCAAATTGCGATAGCGATTCAGGTTTATTTTTTCAATCAACAAACACAGTTTAGTAATACTAATATTGTATGATAAAATACTCAATTGTAAACTAATAAGAAATGTGTATCTAAGCAATCTCAACAGTGTTAAGGGTAAAGGTATTGAGAGAGTGAGAGATATTGGATTTTGTTCGATTAAACGCTGTCAAGTGAAGACATACTTGAACGGCTTTGTGATGAGTCAAGATAGATAGAGCCAAATTCATTTTTTAAAGACATCATACAAATCTCTCGATGACCTTGAATGATGCTGGGATACGGTCTGTAAGACATATACGCTTTCCATGATGCCACCAGTCAAAAAAAAAAAAAAATTGTAAAAGTAATAATGATACCAGTGATAACAAATTTCTGTAGCACGAGTTATCTCATTATAACCTCACTAGTACTATCTTTGTCTGATAGCCATTTCGACTTGTGAAGGATGCATTATAACGTAACAGGAATGAGTGTAATGGATATTGTAACTAATACTGTCAGGCTCGATGTCAAAGGTCTTAGCAACAACATTGGAAATTATTAGATTTAATGTTGCATTTCTCTTGAAAAAGAATCAATAGTGTAAAACGAGTTGCTTTCGTAATTATTAAATAATGTAAATACCAGTATGGCAAGGATTTTTTACAACAAAATTATCATGTTTAATAGCTCTAGCAACTAGACAAGAGTAATCTCGTTTCGTCAGGACATATTTTGATGAGATTGCCGTTACCAAATAAAATGGTAATATTTAACTTCAAGTTTGAAGAAACATCCCTAAAACTGCATGAATAAATTCAGATGATGTTGTTTATATAATTTAACGTATAACTTTATTAACAGAATGTTTGTAGAGCTTTTGCATGACAGGGCTGCCAATTGTAAAAGGACTGGCTACGCTTAGCTTTTGTCATCTTTGAGCCAACCTTTTGGGCGATACCCACAAGTTAATAATCTATAATACCATATATTTAAACGTAGAGGAATCTGTGGGCGTTACTTGCATATGTAAAACTGAGAACAAGGCTACTCGATTAAGTTGTCGATGCTTTCAGTAACTTTGAGAACAGCAATATCAGAATTGATAATCTAGATGCAGGTTCTTTTTCTGTAGATTAACAAAGTAGTTTATTAAATTTATTAAACATTAATTCTTTTTCCTGGCTTAAAGCAGAGTTGGAGGCTTTACATATTCTTTGGTGATGTGAAAGATTATAAAGCATTTGAATCTGTCTTTTACAAACAGGTTGATTTTGCTTGAAGCTGTGCGCTAGAAGAAAGCAAAGTTTATTTTATACTTACCCGTACTATAATTACATTATTCATTAAATCATCATATCACTAATACTCGTGAAAGATAAAAGTATATGCATGAATGTGGCTCTTACATCACTTACAAATTTGATAACAATGAAAGAACTCTTTTAAGGGGTCAAGTATTTTGAGATCACCCAAATGTTCTTTGGGCTTCTGGAACAAATCGTATATAAAAAGAGAATACTAGACTCATTATGGCTAGTAATAGATCGAGTTGAATTGGTTTCTTGCATTTAAAATGTACAAGGATGAATGCCTTAAAATGAAATCCATTAATAAAAGAGGTTTTTTAGATAAAATTACACATTATTATTACTATAGACGTTAACATCTATATCATTAGAAAAAGAAGTAATCTATTTGATTGGTTATTTCATAGCAGAAAACCTACATTGCAAGAAGAGTATCAGCAGAGTTAGCATGTCCACAGATTTTTTTTTTTTTTACATACATATTCTTTAGTTCTTGATCGTATGCTTTGTTAACCTCCTTGCGCTTCAATTTTTGAGCAGCTGTCAATAAACCCATTTCAGGAGTCCAAAGGTCCTTGCAAATCCAAACATCAGCAATGACTTCAGTACCTTTCAATCCAGATTTATTGGCTTGCTCCTGCATGGCTTGCAGCACAATTTTGCGAGCCTCTTCACTTGCACAAAGTGCTTCAAAGTCTTCATTTTCTACACCTCTTTCAGCAAGGAACTTTCGTAGCGGACCCTCGACAGGCACCAACAGACCAACAGGTTTTGGGTATAAAGATTCAGCGCAAACGCACATGTTTTCGACCAAAATGGAGGATTTGTAGATGCTTTCCAGCTTTTCAAGCGCAATATACTCACCGTTACTCAACTTGACCAGATTCTTGACGCGATCGATAATGCTTAGGGTGCCACGCTCAGTCCATTCACCAATATCTCCAGTTTTGAGCCACCCATCCTCAGTCAAAGTTTCTTTGGTAATTTCATCCTGCTTGTAGTAACCTGCTGTAATTGAAGGGCCACGTATCCAAATCTCACCTTGGGGGCGGGGTGTATTAGATGAGAGATATCCAAGCTCAGGTTGGTCTATTAGTTTAACTTCCACGCAAGGCACAGGGGATCCTACTTCAGAAAGGGCCCATTGTTCAGGTGCCATAATCGCGCACATACTAAAACATGGTTAGTGTAACTATGAAATCTTGCATAAATGCAGATCTTTTGTATCATCTTACCCGCAGCTATCAGAAGAGATATGAGTATAATAAAAATCAAAGCTTCCCCCCCCCAATATCAAGTAAGGTTATCGAATAGTAGCTCACCTTTCAGTCATACCATAACCTTGTAAAATAGGACAAACAGCCAAAGATAAGAATTCTTGAGTCTCTGCTGAAACAGGGGCACCGCCGGAGAGACAGTACCGAAGACGGCCACCCAGTTGCTTTTTCACATTGTTAAAGACAACTTTATCCAGAAGCCCAGTGGGAAGGCCATAGCCACCTAGAAACTTTTTCAAATTGATGGCGCCACCAAAAATAGATTCTACACGGGGCCCACGTTCGGCGACCTTGGTAAGTACAGTCTTTTTTATCGTTTCCCAAACTTGCGGGACACCCGTCATGATGGAAGGACGAAATTCTTGTAAATCACCAGAGCAATTCTTGACGGATACATCAGTTAATGTACGGATAGAGCCATAGCCCAAAGTCACACCCAAAAAGATGCACAGATTCTCGACTAAAAACTCCAGGACATGGGCGAGCGGTAAATAGGCCATCATGGTGTCGTTGGGCTCCAGCAAATGCTGCAGCATGCGACAGACTCCAGCAATGGCCGCCACTACATTGCCATGAGTAAGCACGACGCCTTTGGGATTACCTGTACTTCCACTTGTGTACATGATACAGCAAATATCGCTGGCACTTGGCTTTACCACATCAGCAGGGTTATCTCGACCCAGCTTTTCAAGTTCCTCGTACGATAGAATGTGTTTGAGCTGAGCGTTGGACTTCAAAAGGTCGACATGTTCGGAGTTCGCTTGTCCTCTGTAAACAACAGACTCAATGGTAGGACATTGCAAGAGAATTTCGTTGAGGATAGGCAACTGATCATCATTTACAAAACAAAGCGAGGCTTCCGATTCATTAATAGCGTGTTGCAGGCCTTCTGGGCCTAGCGTGTCGTAAGCAGTGACAATGGTCAAAGCCTGAGTGAAAGCACCTATGTAAATAAACGCAAGAAATTAATTTCACACAATTGTTGCCAGACTAGTATGTACTACCATGCGCCATAAACATCCATTCAACACTATGACAAGAAATTTCGTTACTATATGGTCACCAGATACATGCACTATTTTTACCTTGTTGTAGCAGAGATTTGTAGCTTGTCGCCCTTTTTCAATCCTAGCTTAGCGAGTCCGGCGCCGATGGTCTTTGTGATCTTTGAGGCGTCCTCATAGGAATAGTAATGGTAGCCACTCAATTGGAAAGATGTCCATGTTTTGTCTTGAGTTGTTTCAACACCATTGACAACTTTGGTCACTTTTTTGGTAGTCGAGAATTTGTCCACTAGTTTACGATAGCCAAACCCTTTGCGACTTTTGAAGGTGTTGGAAGCGTATTGTAGATTGTCGTATAATGTCTCTACGCCTTCTGCGGGTGTGGTCATGAGCTGACTGGGAGATAGAATTGAACGACGAGTAGGCCCTTCTCCAGGCTGTGCATCAGTTATCTTGACTGAAAAGGCTGTCTGTACCATTTTATAAAAGTGGAATGAAAGAAATAGGTCTTGGCTCATCCACTTGGGGGGTCTATTTTATATTGCGAGCCTTCTTAATTTGGTGCACCGCCAAAGCCTTTTCTTTGTAGACACATGTGATTCTTGCAATTTCCATGTATAAAATGCTGTAAAGGAACTCCCTGAATATAAGGAACATTCTTGAACATGTTGACTATGGCCAAAAAAAAAAAAAAGTATTCTTTTGAAAACAGACCCAAACCAACCCACATGTACCTACTCGTTCATCCACTCACCTGCTTTCCTACATCAGTGTGTTCAATCGAACTCTGATTACAATCTCATATTTGTTGTGGTACAGCTGAAACAGCGAAATGAATGTGCGTGCCGTGTATCATAATGGCAGAAAATCGCGATTGTCTAGGATTCATTTTCATTATATTGGCATGACCTAGAAAATAGAGCAACTAATGCACTGACATCTTTACTTAGACCCACTACATACATGCATCATGACAGTTTTGCTTGTATTGGACTAGGTATGTTGTGACATTATAAAGAAAATGAGCCAAACATTTAATATAATCTTGGCATTAGTTTCAAGAAAAATCAGTCGCATCCATATGAGAATATACAGCCTGTTTCTAACCTTGTGCGAAATGACTTGTTTGCTTCAAGTATTTTCAATAATCTTACCCTCTCCCCCTCACTTTTATGTACTTTAGGCCAAAAAGAAATATACAGGCGCACGCTTTGTATGTTTTCCACCAGCACGCTATTATCTCTTTAAAACCTGCCATGGTTTGGCAATGTAAGCAGTTGATGAGAATCGATATACACATGGAAGTACGTCTCATAAAGAATACATTTTTGTTACTTTAGTCGTTGTATAATTGTATAGACCGAAAGACACAGACATCATACAAGTATTCTGTAATTTCAAACACGGAATTTAACAGGTCCTTGGCTATATTTTACCGTTTATACATGCAGCTTGCACTTGTGTTTATTTCGGCACTTTTTTTTTATTGCAGATAGAAAGGAGATAATTTCACCACGAAATTGACATTAATAGACAATTTTTTTTTTTACCTAAATGTTAACGAATATCAACGCGTGTTTTCCCTTTGCGCATGTATAATTGAGTTTCATGCAGCATAATCATTCAAATGCAGGTATGAGCTTAATGGCTAGCCTGGACATGTCTGACTTATATTTGTATTTGAAGCATGGATGTTGACGTTATACGCTGTAAAGAAAGAGTTGCTACATCTATATGTTTTTGCTGTATGTTTTAGAAGAAGTCTTGGTAGGAATTGCATGCTCTACAGCAATTTAACAAAAGTGAGCTACTGTATTTTAATAGGTGTTTTGCATATTGTATGCCAAGTAAAGTTTTATCCGTGACAAACGCTGGTTATTCTATCATGGAAAAAAAAACCATCCGACATAAAAAGGATCATTAAAACCTCTACAAAATTGTAAAAGGAATAGCATAAATTGAATGTAAAACAGTGTATTGCATGGCATGGAGAGCTGCTTGATTAATTTAGAAGGATTACGCCAGCACGAATGCGACCCATTCTTGACGTAAAGTGCTATATGTATACACGCTTTTATGCTTCAGGTCGCACAAGACACTCCTGAATAGTTTGGATGTGCATATTTTTGCAAAGTTGCTCTTCTCTCCTTTATTTCTTCTCTTTCTTCTCTTTTTTTTTTGTTACTTTCTAAAAGAAAAACAAAAGCAAAAAATGATTACAGCTATAGAAGTATGTATAATTTATACGCAACTAGTGCGAGTTAACAAACTTTTTATTTCGTCTGGCTAGAGCCCATCAATCGAAACTAACGAGCATGAATTCTTACAAGGTACATATCTGCCACTTGGGCAAAAATCTAACATATACAAATTAACGCCTGATATAGCTAGCAATAGTCTGAAAAAAGCATCCTCTCCTGATGACACAGCAAATGTCACTGTCAAGGAAAATGAAGAGCCATCTCTATCGGAGAATACTACAGTGTTGTCTAACCATGACAACCATCAGGAACGTACTTTAGCCATTCTCACAGACGCACCCAACTTGAATGAAATCATTGAATGCATCAAGGGCAATGGATTTCAAGTTATAGCTTCCAAGCATTTTGAACTTACATTAGCAGAAGCAGAAAAGTTCTATCAAGATCATGTCAAACAGAATTATTACGAAAAGGGTATACGATGGCTGAGCAGGTATGTGTTGCAATTGCAATGGGTGATGCCTGAATCCTACTAATGTATTCCATGCAGTTCAAACCTATGTGCCCTTGTATTGGAGAAAGAAAATGCTATCAAGGATTGGAGACACCTAATGGGTCCCACTACTTACAAAAAAGCACGCAAAACAAGCCCAAATTCGTAAGTATGATATGCTAGTTGGACTAAAATGTCACTCTGCATGCATTAACACATACAAATAAAAGAATTCGTGCCTTGTTTGGTAAAGACGCTCCACAAAACGCCACACACGGAAGCGATTCGGACGAGAGTGCAAGCAAAGAAATCGCTTATATGTTTGGGGACATGACAATTGCTGCTTCTTCTACTACCACTGCTACTGACACTGACACAGCTCCAGCTCCAGCTCCAGCTCCAGCTGTAGTTGCTGCTACTGCTGATATTACTCATCAAGACAAAGAGGCACTGGAAAACAAGGGGGTACCACAGCAGCAGCAAAATGAAGACGATGCTAAAGACGGTTTAATGTGTAACAGCAATTTGGTTAGTGATACAGCACCTGCTGCAAATGATCATGAGGCTATTATCGAGCCAAGTGGAGGTTCTATATCGACCAAGTCTGAAGATACTTCTGCTCTTGATGCTCAAGAGAAGCGAGGAGATGTTGGATCAGAGGGCAGACAAGATCTTGATGAAGCTCCCAGTTCCAATGCGGAGACAGTCGAAGCCAGTAGTACAGAGCCTGAGGCAATAAGCAACAAAGTTATATCAGCCGATACGAGCAAATCTTCTGCTGAGGAAGAAAAGATACAAGGATTAGTTGAATCAGAAGTTGAAAAACAAGTTGATGTTGAAGAATCACAGGAAAATGAGGAGGAACAACAGCAAGATACCATTGCATCAGCTGCCACTACTGTCACTAACGCTGCTGCATCCGTAGCCACAACTGTTGTTTCAGGAGTTGCTGAAGTAGCTTCTGCTGCTGTTACAGCTGTATCGGCCGCAATCACAACGTCTGGAACTGAGAAAGAGAACGCAAGTGATAGTCTCGATAGCAATACGACTGAACACAAACAAGTTACCATAGAAGAAACTCCTGTCGTACATGATATTGTTATTCCAGAACCAGCAAACAAAGAGCCCACTACAACAGCCCTTACTGGCATTCTTGCTGAACCTGCTGATACCGTACCTGAGATCACAACTGCTACAGATCAAGAGGAATCAAACTCAGAAATAGATCATACCGAGATCGCTTCAACTATCAGCTCGGATAAATCATGCCCTGAAGACATTAAAATTACAGCCATTAATACGGATCAAGGAGAGGATTCTTCTAGAACATCCATTTCAAACGATAGCAATAGTGCCAGTATAGAAAAAAATGATATTTTTAAAGACTCTGACAAAAGTGCAACAAAAGAAAGCATCAAAAAGAGTACTGCAAACACTCGGATCAGACCACCTAGCATCAATAAGGGTCGAGCCAGCGCTATAAAAACAGATTCACCAGTTTCAGTAAAGAAGCCATCTGAAAGACCGGATCAAAAGGCTCGACTCCAGTCTCGTACAACAAAAGCAGAACCGTCAGACGCAGTGAAAAAACCAGTTGAAGGCTCAGATCAAAAAACTCGCATTCAATCTCGCACAGTAACAACAGCTAGTAACGGTAGTAGTGGTGGTAGAGCAAAAGAAGCTGGTGCAACTCGAATTGCTAGACCAAGCGCACCCGTTAAAAAAGATGCAGAGCAATTGCAGCAACCAGCCAAGAAGCCTGTTACAAAAGTATCCAAGCATCTCCCCAGAGTCGCCACCCTTGCTAAACCTCCAACGTTGGCATCAAAAATTGAGCAAGAGGCCAAGGATGATCCCAGCACTGGAGAAAAGACTAAAAAAAGATTATCCTCAACTAAAAATTTCATTTCAAGATTAACAGCGCCCACCGTTGCTAGTGCAAACAAAAAGGCAGCAGCAGCAGCAGCAGCAACAGAAACAGAAAATCCTCCTCCTACCCGTCGCACAAGTACATTGAAAAAGAGGCAATCACTTGGTGTAAAACCAGTGAAGGCTAGTGCTACCGACATCCAGGTATCCAACAAGGTAAGAGCTCAAAATGGAGCTTCATACAAGTGTATTTTTTTTTTTTTTTTTTTTTTTTTTTTAACATGGTTCTAAATTCAGGGTTCCAATCAGCACCAGCAACCTAGCAACGAAATGACCTCCGTCAGTACAAACGATTCTTTTTCTCGTCCTACCACACCCAGCAAGGATGACCATTCTGATGATAAAAACCAAGCATTCATTGATAATGTAGTAGAAACCACCGTTTAAATAAATATATAATAATTCTTAAAATCAGAGAAAAAACCCCAATTTATTTGCTTGGTGTTACGTTTCATCAAACTATTAGCATGAAACCTAAAAAAAAATCTAGATGTGTAATCAAAGTGATGTAATTTATAAAATTGAACATATATGGCGCTTGACAAAACATCTTTAGAAATTTCGTCTATATCATCAAGACTAAAAAAAATGCAAAGTTGATTTCGCAAAAAAGCGACATGTTCAAATGATCAAATGGAAGGTATTTGGGGGAAAGAAAATGTGTGAATCAATTTGAGTCGGCTATTTGCATCAAACTGGTTCTTATTATTTTAATGACATTATATATATATAAGGTCGTGGAAAATATCCATGCCTGGGTCTTACAAAACTAGAACATTTCAAACAGTTGCATCATCCCAAGTCTGGCTATTTTCGAATAGCTCGAAAACGAAAACGGATTTCTGTAAACTTTAAATTTGGTGTAGCCAACAGCTATTATGAAAAGCATCTTGAATCAAATGTTTAAAAGCTGTATTGCTTCTGATTGCTCCAAGATGTCGCATTACCTGGACAATTATTTGCGATTTCCTTGGGCATCTAAAAGATGACAAAGAAAATTCTACACGTTTCTCCACTGGCAAATACAGCCTTGTTTGTGCTTCTATGACGTGTTTTTGTTGATTACTATTTGATATCGGCTCCTCTTACATACAGCTTTGTGTACCTTTATGAATTGTGCATTTTGAGATAAGTTTTGTTGGTGGTATTTTGTAGTAGCGCTATTAGCTCGTTTCTTGTCTTTTTTTTTTTTTTTTTTTTTTTTTTTTTTTTTTTTTTTTTTTTTTTTTTTTTTTTTTTTTTTTTTTTTTTTTTTTTTTATTGCAATCTATACTAATACTCCAAAGACGACGATCTACTTTGTGCTAGTCGTATCAAAAAATGAGCGACACTAATCATGCTATCCAAGATGTAATCTCGACTATTTATAGCAATTGTTTTTCAGAAGTGAGCGATGCATTTCTAGAGAAATTAGTAAAAGAAATTGCGTTGTCAACTGGAGTACAAACGGTTATGATACAGCGGTTATTGACTAGTAAAGAATATCACGACTTGAAGCACAATGAGGGATGTTCATATATAAATGTAATTGAACATGACGATCAGCATGATAGTCATAACGAAAGCCGTGAGACATCTCCAGTCGGACTAGAACACCCAAAAGACAGAGTGCAATACATGTTTGTAAAAGCATGTTACTCCAATGTCAATCACTCTGCACTGTGAGTTAAACCCCCCCCCCCTCCCCCACCCTTCCTCCTCCTCCTCCTCCCTTTCCGGTTAAACGTGCTAATTATCACTTGGCATTTTCAACTTGATTATGTAGAACCAAGCACTCTGCTGTACCAAAATCCTATTTGGAGCCAAATTCACCTCATATTCAGACAATCCACCAA
This sequence comes from Parasitella parasitica, assembly GCA_025201805.1. Taxonomy (NCBI): domain Eukaryota; kingdom Fungi; phylum Mucoromycota; class Mucoromycetes; order Mucorales; family Mucoraceae; genus Parasitella; species Parasitella parasitica. Next base: position 53,794 of record MU619370.1, on the reverse strand, counting down.
GAAAACTATACAATCATCGACGAGTTTGACTCAATTTACCCGAAATTTCAAACTTATGTTGGCACTCGATTGGATGAAGACCAAGTGCCGGTTGGACTAATATCGGTCATGAACGATAGTCCATTAAGCGCAACTCAATTGGACAATATCCAGAAAATATTGTTGGCTGTGAAGACAAGGACGAAAAACGAAATAGAAAGAACGAGACAAAGAGAGCAGTTAGTCATGGTCAAGAATGCAGCGATCAAAGATGCGCAAAGCAAAATTAAGTTTCTTGCTGACATGAGCCATGAAATTAGGTACGTGTGCTTCTATGATATATTTGGGACATCATAGCACCTCATTAACAATCATTTAGAACACCAATGAACGCAGTCATTGCATTGACTGATCTTTTGCTCCAGGAAAGAAGTTTACTGAATGAGGAGCAAACAGAGCACTTGGAAGTAATTCAAACTAGCGGCAATCATCTCTTGACAGTTATCAACGATATTTTGGATATTTCTAAAATCAATCATGATCCGAAATTCAAGCTGGAGCAAAGAAGATTTAGCATTAGAAAATGCGTAAAAGGTAAAACAGTGCTTCACCAATTGTCTAATTCATGTCGCCCATACTAAATCTTTCTATATTTAATATATACTTACATATTTTCTTTTTTTTTTTTTAAAAAAAAAAAGATGCATTGAACATGGCCCGTCATCAAGCCTCAATGACCCAACACAACAAGCTGATTTGTGTCGCAGAATGCCCTCCTAATGTAGATGACAACACGCCGTTAAATCGGTTGATTGATCAAATTGAACTGAATCAATCCATTCCACATTTTGACACTGAAAAAACGGTATTGCCGTTGCTATGGAAAATTGATGCCGATGTTCCTGATTACTTAACTGGCGATTCCATGCGTTTAACTCAAATACTACTGAATTTGTGTTCGAATGCTGTGAAGGTACAATATACTGTTGAAAAAAAAAAAAACGAAAAATGGCTAAATGTACATTATTATTTAACGGGTGTAGTTTACTAAAAAAGGAGGCATTCGTGTCAAAATAGCCATCCATGCGCCTCCTGGAGGCACTCAAAAATCTAACGATGATTGTAAATCTATAAACTTCAAGGAACGTTATGATGCCAAAAGTGAAGGTATCTACTCCCGTGGTATGCAGAAAAGAGGAGAAATAAACAGTAATGGCGCTGGCGCCTATTATAATGAGGATACTGAAGAAGGCACTACAACCGAAGAAGAGAATGATGCATCTGAGAAGGTGATTCTGGAAATATCTGTAACTGATACAGGCATTGGTATGCCTGCTGATCGACTTCCAAGGCTGTTCAAATCGTTTTCTCAGATAGACATATCAACTGCCAGGCGTTATGGCGGTACTGGCCTTGGCTTGGCGATTTCAAATATGCTAGTAAATCGTATGGGTGGTGGTCTTTGGGTTGAATCAGAAGAAGGATTAGGCTCGAGATTTACATTAACAATGCCTTTATCCGTGTCTTGTAAAAGACCGCCGTCTATCGCAACATCTAGCTTTGGTCAAACATCAGAGAGTGCCAGTAGTGGTATGATTGCTTCGCCGCCTTCGCCAGGCTCCTCCATTTCGGATGGTGGCTCAAGTATAGGCGATCAAAAGAGTAACCTTGAGGCGAATGGAAATACTATCAACACATTTTCTTCGTCGCCATCGAATTCGACAGGCTATTTCACCAACATCAACAGCAGAACGTATAACAACGCGACAACTAGTTTTCCTTGGGAGAATGTAATTATACCCTCTACTCCTTCACCTCCACCTACATTTTTGAATGATCAAGGCAATACAATAAACGCAGATATTTTCAACTTCAACAGCATGAACGGTACACCTAATACAATATCAAATAATATTAGTCTTACTATGAACATTAGCAAAGGGCTGCAGAGTATGCTGTCGAAATCGCATGATATATCTACAGAGCCATCTACAAACAATCTTAATAACACTGCAACAGCTAGTCCTACTACCACTACCACTACCACTACCACTACAATGGCTAACAACAACACTGCCATTGACCCCACAGTACAATCGCAGACACATCATCCTAAACCACAAGAGTCAAATGAGACGAAATCTTCTGCAAATTCGAAAATGACTATATCCAAACATAACCGCAAATCGCATAACGTTCCCAACGAAGAAAATCTCGCTTTATTATATCCTGTCAAGATCATGTTGGCCGAAGATAATGTCTGTAAGTACCAAGCAGCTATCTCTCTACAATTAGTCAAGTAGCACTTACATTAAGAAACATAGTAAATCAAAAAATCGCTGTTAGTATATTGAAACGGTTGGGTTTTCAGGATGTCATCATTGCTGGCAATGGTCGTGAAGCATTAGAATTAATGCGTGTACATAAATTTGATGTAATTTTCATGGATCTTTACATGCCTGAAATGGACGGCTTGGAAGCTACACGCCATATTATATCTGAACGCAAACATAATTTACCACCACCGCCTATTCTGCCTGAAAATGCACAGCAACAGAAGCCTCTTCTAAATGTCAATGATGTCTATATTATTGCATTAACAGCGTCAGCTTCCAAACAAGATCGCCAGATTTGCATTGATGCAGGAATGAATGACTTTATCAGTAAACCGTTTACAATGATGGAAATGAAATTAGCATTGAAGAACTGTGCTAGTAAGAAAAAGAGGCGCAAAAAACAAGAGCAATTGTTCAATGAAAAGAAAGAATAAAATCAATAAATCAATAAATATATAATAAATATATAAATTTATAAATATATAAATATATAAAAAAAAAATCGTGTTCCCATTTTATTTTTCTTCTTTGCTTTTTAATCTTCCATCTCATCGTCCGAGGATTCCTTTGCTAGTGTCTCTGCTTCCAATTTGAGTTTCTTTGGTACAAATTGATGTTTGTATTTCGATTCTGCACAGATCCAACTTAATTCCAACTCAAAGTCTTTGTCCTTTGCATCGTCGTGACATGTATAAATGATCCGAGTGATTTGAGTCACTGCTTCGCGAACTGTCATGTTCTCTAGGTCGAGCTTTTCGATTTCAGTTTTAGCTACTGATTTGCCCTTGCCAATGGCACAGCCTCTGTAACCCCAATAAACTCCAGAGGGTTCAATCATATATAAAGTTGGCTCTTCTTTTTCGGTCATGGCACCAATAATAGTGGATGTACCAAATGGACGAACACTTGAGTATAAAGTATAGGCAGAAATATATTGGCCTATGCGATCAGCAATGGTCTTTCCGGGAATAGGTTGTCTGTAAATATCTCTCCAAGCTTGTGCTTCATCGCGAGCTCTGTTTACAAGGTGTCTGCCATCAGCTAACAAACCTGCGGTAGCCTTTTATATATATATATATTGTTAATTTGTTGAGTATCGCAACTTGGCTTGACAAGTATTTACTTACAATACCAATGTGAAGATCTGCGCTTTGAATACGACGGTTAGAGCCTTCAACTAAAAGTTTTGATTGAACAAGCTTCTCAACAGCTAAAACAATGCCATCTTTAACACGAAGTCCAATGGCAGTACTATAATAGGTATTTCGTGAGCACCTGTGCACGGCTATTCAACCATTACATATGCGATAGTTACCCACTGTTATCTACCGCCTTATTTGCATATTCAGCTTGGAACACGCGTCCGTCAGGAGAATAGGTTGAAACGGACAAATCATACTAAAAAAGACAAATTAAGCCTATGTTATTCAATCATGGTTGAGCTTGCTGGTTATCTGGACTTACTCCTGTACCAATAGAAGTCATTATGCTTGTGTTTTAACTTTTAAATGTAGAAAGAAGAGAGATATTGCTCATTTGAAGGTCGCTTTAATACGCTGAGGGCCGCGCGTTCAGCTTCTTAAAAAGAGTCCGCCTCGAAGTTCATCATCATCAAATCAAACATCCAATGCCCAGATGACGTACCATAATGGGAACATTGTACTCTCAGAGTCACATTAAAGAGTTGAAAGAAGGAATATTTTATCTAGGCGCGTTTTAAGCACACAAACATGGCGTCTGCATACTATTATAATCAACAACAAGCTGGAGTTGCTCCTCCTACATCGATGACTCAACAGCAGCCACAAAGAGGTATCCCTGGCCAAATTGGAATCAATCCCATACCACAACATTACATCCAGCAACAACAACAACAACAACAACAACAACAACAGCAGCAGCAGCAGCAGCAGCAGCAGCAGCACCATCAACAACAACACCCGCAACAATATAGAAGTCAAGTCATCAATGATTCTAATAGAAAGCGTGCTCATAGCAAGGTAAATTTACAATCAATTTTATTTACTGGATCTAGCCATGTCTAACATGAAACAGCCTTCCAGACAGAATCCTATCATGGCAGACGATGCTGATGAGCCCTCAGGAGATGAATTAGATGATATTTCTGCTCGTGATATTGCCATGGCCAGATACAAGCGCAATCATGATTATTTATCCGAAATTTTTACGCCGTACAACGCAGGTAACAGTTTTGACACGGTGAACAATCATCCCTTCTTACCACTGTATATTCCAGCATCTATTTTGCCACCCCCGTTAGATATTAGTCAAACTAAAGAAGAGCTCGAGAAACAAATTGTAATTTTAGACAGCTTCAGAAGAGAGAGAGATACTTACACTCAGTAAATATAGGAAAAACTTGAGGAAAAGACATCAACTCAAAAGAAAGACCATGACGATAAAATGCAGAGACTTGTAAAAGAACAGGAGACGTTTTGGACATTGATGAGCAGATTAAACGAATCCAACACATTAGAGGTAACCCAGATTTAATAGACTTGGAAGGCCTTTCTAATGAATGAAAACGAAAACTATTTCTAGTCTATTGACGAAGCTGCCAACCATTTAGCAAAAGAATTAGGCACTCAAGTTGAGCATTCTTCGCAAAATGTGAAAGCTATTACAATACCTGGAATTGAAGAGGACACGTCAGCCCAGTCTCAACCTCAGTCTCAAACAGAGCAACAGCAACAGCAACAGCAGCATCAACAGCAACAGCAATCTCTTCAAATTCAACAACAACCTCAAATACAAATCGAAAACTCTCTAGCAGAAAACAAAACCCCACTACAAGATCAATCAATCATGGATATCGATAATCAACCCACTGCAACTAATGGGGATACCAATCAATCCAGACAGCAGCAAGACGATAATATAGAAATGTATTTCGAAGATGGCGAAGAAGAAGAGGGAACTGATAGCTTTTTCAATGAAATGGTCAATGCAGATGATGATCCATCTGTTAGTGAGTTCTTAAACACGGAGTAGCTATTTTTTACTATTAAATAAAGTTTAAAAAAAATAAGTGTCATCAACCCAAAAAAAAAAAAAAAAAAAAAAAAAACCATCAGTTAGCTCATCAAGAAAGGTTCATCTTGATTTCTTCAAGGCAAACTTCAAAGTATTGCTGGATGGCCAAAGAGTGGCTCATCGCTCGCCTTGGCTATGCGGAAGCATTGTGGATGAGTAGAAACAGGCTAGCACCATTACATATGAGCGCAAGCAGCATTTTATGTGTGTTCTAGCTGTTGTACTCAGGTTATCTTGTAGGTCTCTTAGATAAGAAGGAGTGGTCTCACTCCTGATATTAGTGGTACCTGAGGTAAATCATGGGCAACCCTCGTTATATCATTCTTTCAAAAGATGCGCGCTTCTAAAAAAACTGTTTGGTATACTGTACCACAATAGCTGCCCGAGTCCGATCCCCAAGGAGGTATTCTTTTTTTTGTTGCAGTCCACAGATTTTTCATCACAGCGTAGCTGGTCTGTAGTGACCGAAGCGAACGGAAGAAAATCTCAACTTTGGGTCAACCTTCAGGGTCATTTTTAGGTAGTGATTTGAGATCCAAACTAAGAATACAGGCTAATACTAGTATGATAACTGTACATCAATACGTTTTACGACTCTCGATACGCATCTTTGCTGTCGAAATATTGCAGATTTTGTAGATTTTACAGCATGTAACCCTATAAGAAGTACCAAATTTTGCAACTAAACCAAGTTCAGGTTCCTAAGTAAAGTAAAAAAGCACGTTTTAGTACAGCTACTGGTAATAAACATGTCGTATTCAAGCTCCAATTCGACAAGCTTGGGCCAATTTTGTCTTTTTACGTTAAACTTTGTTACCCTGTTTCTCAAAAAACTATTATGACACTTTGGCTTGAGTAATTATTAAAATCGTATTGAAATCTGATTCTCTACTAGATGTATCATTTTTTAGATAGATATGTCGAAAAAAAATTTTTTTCATATGTTTTTAGCAGAGGCTTAGTTTATTTTCATAAATTTCAGAGCAATAAATGGTATATAACGATACATAATATAGCAACACAAAAATAGAGCTACAACATAGCTGACGAATGGTTTTTATTTGGTCAAAAAATACCAATTTCTGAGCGAGGAAATCTCGAAAAACAGAATTGATTTTTACCCTTTTGAATGGCTTCATTTTGGCCCTCTAATCATAGGACCGGAAAATGGTGGATTCATTTTGGTCGAGACAAGATTTTGATTTTCGGCAGATATAATAAAGCTACAGTTGTGAAAAAGATACTGATGTGTAGGCATTGACATGATGGTTTGTTTGGTCAAGTTTATAGAACTGAATGTGCTCAAAATATGTTTGCTTTTACTCAAAAACTATCGAAAAGTGCGTTTTTCGGATATTTGAAAATTGGTAATAAGAAAAGATGTTCATATAGCCCTGTCATCTATACGGATAGATGAAAAATTTATTTCTTGTTATAAAACACTTAGCACGCATATTCGATATACCTATTACGTTTTTGAGTTATCCAGCAATGAACTACTGCAAAAATTCTTCAATTCTGGTTTGGGTCAAATGGAAACACACTTGAATTTACAGCCTCTTTTCTCACTGTAAATGAGAACACCGCCTATTTTCAATTGAGGAGCAAAGGCTGATTCCTATTAGGTAACTTTGGTATGTCTCAATATAAATCGATAGCTAAGATATTGTATAATATGGGCTCAGTATTTTTGTATACCCTCGTTTTTGGATGAAATTATTACCACCAAATCTGAAATATTAGCTTGTCCCCCGCTTAAAGGCATAATCTGCAATTGCAAACTACTAAGCATAGAGATACAGCCAAGGCCTGCTCTCTTATAATATATTCAAGTTCCCTTCACCTGCTACTATTGGCTAGCTTTTTTTTGCAGCTTTTGGGCTTCAAACCTCATATTCCAATTTCAGAAATTTTTTTAAAAAAAAGTACGCATGAGATAAATGCTCTTTAAACAGAGTAAATTATGTGCAAATCGGGAGAATAACTTGAATTTTCTCGAATTTAGACATGGTCTAACAAACAAGAGTTTCACTGCTGTGTGAACGTCTCCTCTCGTTGAGTTGTGATATATAGAATGCGCGAACTTGCTTTACAGCCAAAATTGATACATCTTAAATATAATATTAAATTCTACATTTACCTTTCATGATTGACCTTCTGAATGCCCAGATGTTGTGATACTTTTTACAAATATATATCTGAATAAACTATCCTTTGATCTAATACATTCGCAGCCACAGTCAGTGAAAAGTCTAGTGATTTTCTATTACAGATACATATGCTTACAAAATTAACTTACTTTGCTACGAAAATTATTATGGCTGTGCAAATCCTAAAATAAACGGTGTGCATAATGATGCTGATTATACGTAATTGAGTTTTATGATTTGGGCTTGTATCATCATGGAGGCTGAAAGCAGATACCATATCTTGACAAATAAAGTTTAAGCCAAAGTCATTTTTATTTGTTGATACAACAGCAAAACCTAAGTTTAGATTTCAGTTCTTATAACACAAGTTGATCCTGTAGATCTCTTTTAGCTTGTAAAGGAAAAATCATCAAAATTAAAGTATTTGATGTATGTATTATAGATAGTTTTATTCACAAAGCAATAGAGTAAGTTATTTTATACACATATCGTGTCTATACTTTTCTTAAAAAAAAGTTCGCAGGGTGTATATATATAAACACTGTGTTTTGTATTTTTTTTTATTGTGCATAATATGGCTTTGGAATCCTTTTTTATATGATAGACGAAGAAAGAGAGGCCGGGGCTTTGCAATAAGAAGGAAGATCTATGATATGTGGTTTATGAAAAAAAAATCAAATGACTCTTCTGATAGATACTTTATATGACATGCAATTCACAAATTGTGGGGAAAGTATAAATACATGTATAAGATTTTCATTTTTATTCTTAGTTCAACAAATACACATACCCAAACATCTAATTTATATATTCAAATCCAAAATCATGCATTGTCTTGTATTGACTCTTACTGCGTTGATGTTGAGCGGGCTTGCTGCTGCTGCTCCAGTTGTTACTACCAATTCCACAATTGACAGTTCCTTAGTTACTCGTTACGATCATTGTAACAGACCTGGGGTCTTTGCTCTTACTTTTGATGATGGTCCTTCCCAGTACTCTTATGATTTAGCAAAGTCCCTGTACCAGCAGGGCATCAAAGCAACTTTTTTTATCAATGGCAATAACACAGTGTAAGAAATTGATGCATTTACAAGCTGAATCATATATATCCTTATCTCTAATTATCTTGTGTATAATACATATCAGTGATATTCTCAATAATAACACGCCTACTAACACTTCGGATGGCATGAAGACTTATTTGGAAGTTATCAAATACTACTATGATAGTGGCCATGAGCTTGCAAGCCACACCTTTGAACATCTCAACCTAGCAAACAAGTCAGAGGCTGAAGTGAGGAGACAAATGAATGCGCAATCAGATGTAATATTTGCCGCCACCGGGAGAAGACCTCAGTTAATGCGTCCACCAGAGGGTGCTTTGGATGATAGCGCAAGCAGAATATTAAAAGAGCTTGGCTACAGTAATGTTATGTGGGATGTTGATACTAAAGATTGGGTGTTGAGTGGATTAGCTGCTGAACAAGCCATTGTCCAAACAATTATGGATGCTGACACTCCAACAACACTGGGACACATTAGTCTTTTGCATGACATTCATGCTAGTACTGTGAATACACTTGTTCCTTGGATGACTCAATATGTCAGAGAGAAAGGTTTGCAATTTGTCACTGTATCTGACTGTATTGGTGTGGATGCCTATCATCCAGTCGCTTAATATACGTAGCAAACCATATTTTTGTATACTATTAAACATTTATGAATAAATTATTACACCCTCTCCTTTAAAATCAATACATACAAAGGTGGCGTAAATCAAGTTTTCTATATAAAGTAAGAATAGAGTTCTTGGTGGTTACCGGAACACATTTCTTGCCAATCTTGTATTTCTTGAGAATTGTGATAATATGACGAAATGTACAATTATAGCATTGACTTGTGCTTTTTATAGAAATGCAATAGGGAACGGTAGATAAACGTTTCATCCTGCTGGAGGTTTATTCAAGTTGAACTGTTGAGCCACATTACATATTTTATGGTGTACGTGCATACTTTAAACAATATCTTTCTTCATGAGGCTGATTATACTTTATCATATTTTTTTTTTGTCGAGTGCGCTTTATTTGTATAATTTTGGTCACAAATGCGCTGTTGTTATAAATAGTATGCATTGGGCGTCTGCACCATGTTCTCTTAAGTTACTAAAGCGACAAAAATAGACAACACATTATATATTATAGTCTGTGTAGGCAAAATGCGCACTGATGGTGTAATGTTTTTACAGCCTGATGAATTCAGGAATCGAGTGCTTTTATTTTCCTCAAGATACCGCAAAATATCCATTTGAAAACTTATTCTTCGTACTTGTATTTAGAATCGATGACAGATTGCGCATAAATTCTGTAACGTAGCTTCGCATTGTGTATTGTGCAACTCGAAGCCATTTGGGCTTTGCTTAAAAATAGTTTCGATAAGTATAAATACATGTCAAAAAGTGAAGCTTCTTTCATTCATCACCATCATTGTGTATTTTTCAAAAACAATTTAAAATGAAAGCATTCACCTCTATTATCGCATTTACATTAGCCGCCATTGCTTCTGCTGCTCCCACTACTAATAGACACTCTTCCTCCTCAGTGCCTACCTATAATCACTGTGTCCAGCCTGGTCAATTTGCCTTGACATTTGATGATGGACCATTCCAATACTCGTGGGATCTCGCTAAATATCTTCATTCTAAGGGTATCAAGGCTACTTTCTTTACAAATGGTAATAATTGGGTTGAAAATTTCGACACAGCTACAACCAGCACAAGCGATGGCATCAAGTCTTACACTGATGTTCTTAAATATTACCACGAACTGGGCCATGAAATCGGTAGTCATACTTATGAGCACAAGGTACTCAAAGGCCTAACAACTGCAGAAGTCCAATATCAAATGAACCAGCAATCTGATCTCATTTATCAAGCAATAGGCCAAAGGTAAGCTTATTCTTACATTTTGACAGGTTTAGTATGCTAATCATTCTTTGTCATCGTCAAGACCTCGTCTTATGAGACCTCCTGAGGGTGAGCTTGATAATGCTGCTTCTGTTGTATTAAATGACCTTGGTTACAGCAATATTTTGTGGGATATCGATACTAAAGATTATGAGTTGAAGGGTTTAGCTTTTGAACAAGGGCTTGTACGGGACGTTGTTGAGACTGACAAAAACGGTCATATCTCTCTTCAACATGATGTTCATGAGTCTTCCGCTGTTGAACTCACTCCTTGGATGGTTGATTATATTACATCCGAGGGCTATACCTTTGTTACAGTATCTGAATGTTTAGGTATCAGCGCTTATCATTAGTTTGTAGTTCATATGTTAATTAGCCACAATATTCCTTTTTCATTTGCGTAGAACCCCCCCCCCCTTTTTTTGTACACTACTTCATTTAAATATGTGAAAATAAACGATTGCTTTCCAAAAATCAACATCAGTTACATAACGCATATCAAATTTTAGCTATATTACATAAAGTATCTAAGTAATACTCTTATTTTTCAACGTGTAGATTGATGGATGTCTGTTTCAATTCAGGACCAAATCATGGTGAAATCGAGTCATTGACTGATCCTACCTGAACTCTGGAATTGTAATTATCACTATTCTCAACGGTTCATTATTATAGAGATCGAAACAAGAAACTTGTGAATGAGTCGGCATCCATTATTTTGAAAGTAATCTCTGTTTCCTGCTTATACTGTAATGGAGTAGATACCCCTTTAATAATTTACTTCAATTGTCTAGGTAATCGTAATTGAACTGTACTAAAAATGGTCGGGTTTGGAAGGTTAGAAACATTCACAAGTCTATATAAGGTATTAAATCGATTTTTTTTTTTTTTGTTATCTTGCATGATCTGATAAGAAAAATGAATTTCTATACAATGGTAATTTCAGTCTATTGTACCAAGTTGCTGTTTAGATAATACTCAATTCAAAATTTCAAGCGGTATGTATGAGTATTTCTGACATTAAGCTGCTTTTTTTTTACACTGATGAAATATAATGTTACTGGATCGTGCAGCATACTATGAAATGTCAACCTTGGCGTGTTATCAGATCTTTTTTTTATTTGCTCTAGTGCAACCGATTCGGATTGTATTGTGAGAACAATCGAGGGACAGTTTAATAAAGTTTTTACCTAATGGAACACTAACTCTACGAAATTTATAGACGAAACCCGCCTATTTGTAATATTTTATAATAAGTCATGGATCTTGCTCAACATTGTAAATATACTTGAACCTCGATTTATATCAACGCTTTGTATAAGGTACCATAATGAATTGAAAGTTCCATTCTTCTTGATGATATTTAATATCAACCTTAGAATGGTAACTATTTCGATTTCTAACAGACCAATAATTAACAAAGAACTATTTCTTATATTTGACAAATTTATAGAACTACGGCATGTCGCAATCTATCAATTTATCTGAAGAATGAAAAGCACGTGAAGTCCGTAATCTCTTTCCCTCTTTACATGATCCTTTATTGTTTCAAATTACATAAAGGGTGAAGGGGACGGGGAGCCTACTCCTATCTCATTACATTATTTCCATATACATAAAGGATGAAGGGTGACAAGTGACATGGGAGTACAAGTTTGACACAATAATAAAAACCCTATTCGAACATGAGAAAAGTAAACGACCTTATTTTTCACTTTCATTTTCTATATTTCGACTGATAAACAACTGCAATTTCATGTTACAAAAGTTTCAATATCAATGTATTTGAATTATTGTACAACTATAAATAAAGCTGATAACAAAGACACACCTCAATGTAAAGTAAAAAACAACAATAAATAAAGCAACGAAAATTTTCTTTTATACATGTTCGACTAGTATGTACATAAGGCATAGCAGCATGTTTTTTATTGTAATATTTATAAGAAAAAAAAAGATAAGATTGGCATGGAAATGAAAAAAAAAAAAACTATATATGTATATAAATGCAGACTTTGTTGTTTCAGAGGTGAATGAAGAAGCATAGGTATTGTGATCATCGAAGAGATGAAATGCACAGTAAATGAGAAGAGAAAGAGTGCCTGTTTTTGTTGTTGTTGTTGTTGTTGTTATTGATATCTTGTTGGGAGAGCTTAGTTTTATAAAAATGAGAATGCATAATTCTTGTATATTGTTGAATCGATGGCGATAAAAAAAGAGGTTATACATTGTAGATTTTCGTCTACATCTTAGGCAACTGGACAATGCACTATCAGAAATGTGCAAAATTAGTATTATGCCCTTGACCCTTTTACTAGAAACTTACTTGTCATATGGACTTTTGATCCACATACCTTACACCAGTAAGCGGCGGTAGCAGTAGAAACTTGGGTAATTGGGTGCATTTTGTATTTTTTTTTTTTTCCAAGGATGTATTTGAAGAGAAGAGAAAACAGAAAGGAAAAATTAAATTGTAACAGAAATCAAGTTGTATTTAAATGATTATAGGTTGACCGAACAAGGCAAATCCGGCTTATCGTTTTCATCATTGTTAATCGTGTTGCGTTGTTGTTTTTGGCAGGGTTTTGAAGCGTTTATCTCTCTTCTTTGAAAAAAAAAAAAACCCCCTCGATTTTTGCCTTATCCGATTTGACGTTCCGAATGAAACCCATTGCAGATTCCGCTGTGATACTACAGATATTTTGACATGAACACATGAAGTCAGGTCAAGTTTACATGCCACGATAGTTGCGAAAAAAGCCTGAGCATAAAATAAACTCGCATAAAGCCTATGTATAGTCAATTTGTTGAAGTCTCAAATACACATATTGACACTTCAAATGACATAGAAAAGAAAACAAATGTTTATCTCAGACTAAGAACTTTTTGGAATAATATGAAATTAAGCTTCTATTCATATAATGTTACAATGAAAGCTGATCTACCATGATTTTGAGTGATTTCATACACGTGTGCATTATATTGATTGTTCATCGACATGTATAGATATATATATAGAGATACATAAACTCCCTCTGTCGATATAAATACATTTAGGCTGTTCTAATATTTGATGATGATATGATAATACTTGCATGCACATAATCGACAGAATAAACCCCTTGTTTTAATTATGGGTTGCACCCTTTTATTGTTATTTATATATTAAATTACATGTGATTATCATCTCACTTTAACGCATGTGTTTGGTGGAATTTGACACCGAAGAAATAAAGCCAAGATCCTGTTTTTTGATCGTTGACCCAAATCCTCTCATTTCGGCTTCTAATTGCTTTTTAAATTTAGACATGGCTAACAGTACATCATCTTCCCCTTCCAGATACTCAATCAAGCCAAGCTGTGCTCTTGTATGCATAAGCATCAATTCTTCTTGCTGGCTACTATTGTCTTTGTTGCTATGGGCTCCCGAAATAGCTTTTCCCCCGTCCATGGACAGTTCCTTCACTTTTGCTTGCAAACATTCAACCAGCTCGCTCAAATTTACATTCTCTTGTCGAATACTGTTCATCATCTTGAGTTCATTCTTAAGTTGCTGATTCTCTGCTACAATTGTCCTTCTAGCCGTATTTTTACTTAGTATTTCAACTTGTTCGTTCAGCGCTAAGTTTTCATGAATCGCTAATTGAGAGCTTGCCTCCATCTGATGAAGGCAATTCTCAAGCCGTTCATTTTCATTTATTACTGATTTCGCTGCTTCTCTTGACACTTGTTCCATTTCGGCCAGTTGATCTTTCAACTGCTGGCATTCTAGAGCTTTTTTCTCTTTTTGTTGTTGCGCTTCAACAAGCGATTGAGTAGATTGCTCATTTATCATATGAATGCGTTCTTTTAGCACCTTTTCAGAAGCTTCTTTCGAAGACTGGAGTTCTAAAAGTTGTTGTTGTGTCTCGTTCACAGTTGATTGTAACCCGAGATTTTCCTCTTTTGTAGATTCCAGGGCCTTTGTCATCATTGCATGTTGCATTTCTATATCCTGGTGCTCTTTCTGCATCCTTTCCAATTCTTGTTTGAAACCAACATTTTCATGGGCTACCTTTTGAACATGGTCCGAAGTATTGCTATTTAAGATATCAATTTGGCTCAGGAACCGACTGTTTTCCTCTTCCAATTCGTTCATGTGCACAGTGCAGGACTCCAGTTCCAGCTTGTTCTTGTTACTGGACTCCTCTAGGCATTCAATTCGATTTAGCAATTCTGACTCTCTTAGTTGCCATTTTTCTTGTTCTTCTTTAATGCTGTTAGATGTTTCCGTGATCAAGTAGGTGTACTTGGCTTCCAGGGATTGCATTTTTAATTGATATTGCTGTTCCAGTGCTGTGATGTCGTTCTCTGCTTTGGCCTTTAATTCTTGCATTTCCTGCTGATGCCCTTCTTGAAGGCTCTCTTCTCTTTGTTGCTGCTTAAGCTCTAATTTGGCTTGTAATTCTAGCATTTCAGTTTGATGATTTTTCCCTAATGCGGCTGCATGTTGATCTGATTCTGTTTTGAGATGTGTAACCAGATTATCAATCTTTTCCTTTTGTTCCTGTTCCAGGGCATATATCTCAGCTTGGTGAACACTTTGCAAAGTCTTGGCATCGGTGTCCATTTTGATCTGTAAAGCTTCTAATTCTTGATTTTTAAATTCCAATTCCTGAGCCTTTTCATTCTCTAGTTTTATCTGAAGAGCTACTAGTTCCTGCTGCTTCACCTCCAATTGCTGATCCTTTGCAGTTTCTAACGCAGCCAAATCTTGCTTTCTAGACTCCAAATGCTGCTGCTTTTCAGCTTCAAAGGTCTGCTTCAAGACTTGTATTTCTTGCGTATGCTGCGTTGTAGCAGCTTGCAATTTTCCATCAAGTTGTTTATTTAGCAGCTGGCTCGAGGCTGATAATGCAATTATCTTCTTCAATTGACCGTGTAAATTAGTCTCCTCCCCCTCCTGATCATTACCCTCACCCTCGGCTGATTTACCGTCATTTAGTAAAAAGGAGATGTTTTTACGAGTGGCGATATGTTGATCTAATTGAGCATGCAATTGCTGTGTTTTCTGTAGTAACTCTTTGTTCTCCTGGACGACGCCGTCATGCTGATCTTTTAATCCTTGGTATATCCTCAATTGGTCCTGATGTTTCTCTTTTATTTCTTGGTGCTGCTGTTTGATGTGCACAAGTTCCGCTTTGGTAGTTTCATCCGCTGTTTTGAGAAGGTTATTTTCCTCGTCGATGGCTATGATGGTTTGCTTGGAGGTGTCAATGACAGACTTCAGACGTATTTCTAGTTGATTACTGTTATCCAGTGCTTTTGCCAATAGCTGATTTACGCCACCAAGGCGTTTTTGAATATCCACTGCATTGTTTGGATTCACTGCATCCAATTGTTGTTGAATTGCAAGCAGCGCTGCATAGAGTGACTCATTATCAACTAACGCCCAGTTAAAATGTAGGCTCGCTTTACATACATTTAATTGTAATTACCTTGGCTACGTGTTTCAAATTGAGCAGATTCAGGGGGGGTTATTGGTGCATCAGTATTGCCGTGCTCCATAGCGTGATACTCGTCTTCTGAGAGCTCGTACTTGTTGGAGTCGTTGTCAAATTTCATTGGTAGAGGGAAGGAAACTTGGCTCTGTCTTTTCTGTGGCACTGCAGCAGCCGACTTGGGATCATGACTCTGAAGGAAAGGGTTTGTGCCATCTTTTTGTTTGGCAGCAGCAGGAGTTGGTGAATCCAATGTTTCGTGTGACGTATTGTATTGAGTGTGTTTCTCTTCATCAGTGGCCGAAGCAAAGGTGGACAAAGAAGCTGCAGAAGACATTGAATTTCTTAGGACGTTGACTACATTGTTGACATCTCTCATTGAGTCTGAGGGAGTGATTGGAGAGGTAACGGCGAACGGATTTGTTTTCGTTTGGCGGGTCTTTTGTTGCTGGTCGTAGTTTTGAGTAACCTTGTTTCCTCTTGTCAATGGCAGCTGATGGGACAGCGATGGGGATGGGACAACCGGCTCAGAAAGACGCTTGGCATCGTGTGCCGACAAGTTATGGCTGCTGATGGAACGATTGCTCCCCAGGCTCAAGTGCTTCAGCTTGCTTCTCTCTTTCTGTTGATTACTCCAATTGCTGAAAGCTCTTGAGAGCGTATTTGGTGATTCACGCCGAGCACTCTTTTCAGATTTCAAACTGGTGCTATCCTTGTCTTTTTTGTCTTTTTTGTCTTTTTTGTCTTTTTTGTCTTTTGTCGAGAATATCTTCTTTAGCCCCATCTGATTTGTTATTGTAATTGAAAGAAGAGAAAGAAAAGGTTAGAGATTAAACAGTCGGGAAATATAAAATATAATGCAAATCACTCGACAACACAAGAAAAAAACGGTATTATCCATGGACAATGCTAACACTATGAGTGTATTGTGATGTCACTTCAAGCCTTCCTGTATATACTAACTACACAAAAGACACATACTCCAAATCTCTTGACTTGAGCATGAGTTGCTGTATGAAACACTCAAATGCTGGTTTTTTTTTATCAGCGGAGCCCGTTTTGCTCAAAAGGCCAACTTGCAAAGCAAATCACTTCTCGCATGGATTTCCAAGCTATTATACCACAATACTAACGTGAGAAATGGGCTCCTTGAACTATAAGACTTGCGTAAATCTGTTGCAAGCACGTGTATTATACATTTAAATAATTAGACGTATCACTCCTTAAAAAAATCCCAAAGATGAAACTGTTTGAATTTCTGATTTGGTGCCGAAAATCATTAAAAAAAAAACGAATAGGATAGAAAAAAAAAAAGGAGCAAGACGATGCATGAGACAAAACGAGAACTATAGTTGCCTAGCTTCTCCCTTTTTCTTGCGTTTGCCGGTAAGCGTAGTCGATATTACACAACAACAGTAGTGAGATGGTCGCCACAAAAGAAACAAATAGTAACAAAAAAAACAAAAAAAATCAGTAAATAGTTTGGCGTTAATTGTTGTAACGATGAAAAATGAGGTTTATTTATAGGCGCTTGGCTTTTATATAGTTCTTTTACACAAAATGTCTGTACTTCAATGTATTTGTCTACTACAGTAGAGTAGTACATTGTATCTTCCACGTTTCCAAATTTGTGTCGCAATATAAATGACTACACGCTCTTAATTGAACAATGCTGTTAGGATGAGTCAATTCACTCATTCTTACATCTGTCAATAAGAAGTAGGCATCAAATGGCGAATTCTAACTTTACATGTACAGACATCAGGGATATCTCATCATTTAGCAACTGAATGAAAAAAGGAGTAATGATGTGTAACAATTAAATTGCTTTGCTAAACCCTCTTGTTTCATACACATCATATATAAAACAATCGCTGTATATTTTTATAATATTTTTGATATAACACCATACCATTATATGTGTATTCGATGCGGAACGTGTAAGATTGTGTCAATATTTAAAAGACACGAAAAAAAAACAGATCCAAATATAATGAAAAACATAGTGCATGAAAATCTAGAGCCAGAAATTCTTGCTTTTTTTATCAATGCTTCAAGAATAACAACAAATACAATATTGTTTTAGAAGCAGTGCACTGTTACTGTTTGTATAAAGCTTGACAATGCCATGTAGAGCGAAAATAATATGTCTTTAATAGTAGAATCATTATGATGAGCGTCTATTTACTCCTTTCTACTACTTCGGCTCTTTAAACCAGCCTTTTTCGGATTACACTACTGTTGTACTTGTAATTAAAAAAAAACAGTTCTTGCAAGAGTAACATTTGGATCCCTGTTTTTATAAATATAAAATATTTTCTACATTTTTAGCTTTTTCTTTTCTTTATTTTCCTTTCACTTCGAACAATTTTTTACTTGTTTTTTTATCGTCAAAAAACTCTTTAAATCCCTTCCTTTTCTTGACAAATCTACTCTCATTTTTAAATCAATCCCACACCAATCCTTTCTATTTAACACAGCATACAATGAGCGAAATCATGTTATCCAATTCGACAGCAACAAATCACTATGATTATTCTGATGGAAGTATGATGGTCAACATTAACCCTGGATTAGTTCAAAAAAACAGCTCGAATAACAATAATTCTTCCACATCTCCAGTAACATCATTTGAGGACAACTCACATCATCAATATACATCGTATCCAGGTAATTTTTGCATTTAAGCTTGCTGCTTTTATTGGTTGAGTTGGAATAAGGAGTTTTTGATTTTACTATCTGCTTCTACTTGATACTTGATCGATGAAAATGGCATGTTGTAACTAGATTACTAAATATCACAATTTTTCTTCACGACATTTAATTTACAATAGCCTATGCTTTTCAACCAATGCCTATTGGATTCCCTTCTGTTCCAGAGTATCCTCAACATCAAATGTCTCGTTTGGGCTATTTCAATGATCCTACAACAACTGCCGCTGCTGCTGTAGCTGCTGTTACTGCTATTAGACAACCAAACAGCCCCGAATCAATCTCATCGTCATCTCCACCCACACCCTCTCCTCCACTGCCATCAACGTCTATCAGTAGCAGCAGTATTTCATTTAATAACGGCCAAATATTGACCTCGCACGCCATTGATACTGAGCTAATCAACCCGCTTATTCCGTCCTCCTCTTCTTCAACATCTACAATTACTTCTAGCAACAATAAATCGATCGCCGCTGCTATTAATAACAACAACGCCATAAACTCTACTACTACTAGCAGTAATGGGAGATTCAATAACCCTACTACTGCTCGTGTGAAAGAAATGATTACTCGTGCTAACTCGGTTCCAATGGAGTTTTACCATACCGAGTTTTTAGAGTATTCAAAAGAGACTTATGAAAAGAAGATGGAAAATAAGCGTAATAAACGTAAAAGAATTAGTAACAATGTCCAACAACAAGATGATGCTTCGTCTCCGCAAGAACCAAAGCATCAGAATAAAAGAAAAAAAACAAACACTGTTCAAGAACCAAGAGAAGACTCTGATGATGATTTTGACGAAGAAGACAATGAATATAAATCAGAAGAGTTAGTATCCATAAATGTAATATTGACTCTATACTAACATGAGCACCCTCTACAGCTTCAATGGCAATGCATCTAACGCTGAGATGCGTCGTCAAATCCATATTCAGTCAGAGCAAAAAAGACGTGCTCAGATTAAGGATGGCTTTGATGAATTAAGAAAGCACTTACCTGGTTGTAATAACAAGAAGATGAGCAAAGCTGCCTTATTGACTCGCAGTAAGCAATATTGTCTTTTTCTCTCTTGTAAATTTGCCTAACATGTAAAATTAATAGCTGTTCAGCAACTTCAGCATTTGAAGGGCATGCAAACTGAGCTTTTATCTGAAGTCGAGAGACTTTTACAAGAGAACGAATCGTTAAAAAAGTGAGCTGTTTTTCTTTTGTGTTGGTTTGAGTCACTTTATTGACAATTTCATTTATAGATTTCAACACGGTGTACTCCAGCGTCAAGCCATGGAAAAGATGTATACCTTTTAAAAAAACAAAAAAAAAAGAAGATTATTCCCTCCCCCTTTCCCTTCTCCTTTCCTATATATCTCCTTAATATATCGCATACATCCCTCACTCACTTCTCTCCTTGTTTCTTTCTTATTTCATTACTACAGACTAATTTGCCCTGAATATCTCTGTTTCTGCCTCTTTTCTCTCTCTCCTCTTTTTGTTCTCTTTTTTTTTTTAATAACAATCTTGTAACTAGTTTTTTTTTTAATCATTGTCGTATTATATACATACATACATAGTCTCCTGTCTATAATTCAACAAATCATACAGATCAATACTGATCACATTGTCATCTGGACCTCTATCTTGTGAAACTAACTGCTTTTTAAAACAAATAAATCAGCGCCATTATGTGTGCAGATCATATTTGCCATATCTATCTAAATCACTGTATACTATGAGTTTAAGACGGCAGTTCCCTCATCTTGCATGATAAGCCCTTTTCCCTTTTTTTCTTCTCTAAAAAAAAAAAAAAAAAAAAAAAAAAATGCCAACCAAGCTCACATTCATTACACTCATTTTATCAAATGCCATCCTAACAACAAAACAGCAGCAAGCCGACAATAGCTACGATGCCGATGCTGATGCTGATGATGATGACGATTGTGCGTTTATATCAGGCCAGCATTGCGATCAGAATGGAATTTGCAAATATTGTGCAATGTGTCTTCAAAGCTTTTGTATCCTCAGTAAAAATATCGGTACCAGTATAAATACAAGCAGCAACTGCAATGCCACTCAATTTGGCACAACAAATTTATACAATTGGTACGATTACTGCCTCTCAAGTGAAAATGATAATAATGGAAGTGAGTATGGCATTTTGGTATATAAAAAATGCTCTTGAGAAATAGAAACGTACACTAAGCCATGTACATCTTGTTTAGACTATTGTGCAACAAGTACAGAGTGCTATCAGTATCGCAAAAGTGCTGGCCCCTCTGTCACCTATGCGTGGCACAATTTGACATGCAATCCCAACACCTGTACACTGATCGCTAGTAATGGTTCACCACCACCAGTACCTGTACCACCTCAACCGACCGGGAACGCTGGCAGTTCACAACCGTCCGTCGATTCAAATAATAAAACAATAAATAGCAACGATGCATCTGAGGCTGGCGCCAGGCACCATTACCACCATGACAAATTTCATAATCCCTCTGCTATTGCATTAACTGTGGTTTGTTCTCTAGTATCGCTAGTTGCCATTTGTTGGATAACACGGCTGTTTATAAAGAGGGGATGGTGGCCATTCAACAAAGAGCGTTTATTACTTACAGCAGCAACAGCAGTAGTTACGGGTAAAAGAAGAGGCAGATCACAGCGACAGCAACAACAGCAGCAATCAGACACTTCCAACTCAATTTCGTCAATACCTAGCTCTGCCCCACCGTCGTTTTCATCGATACCTCCAGACATGGCAGCAATTCGACATCCACATTTGCAACCATACACAAATCAGCCATCAACGCAGTCAGGACGATCCTCTACTGCTTCCTCATCCAATAACGAACCATTGCCTTCATATTTGTCGCCATATCCAACGCCTCCTAAATATGAACAAGCCATTGTAACTCAAATCAGAGGCTTAAGGGAAGAAGGAAGCAGCAGCAGTTCATCAACTGTAGATCAGTATCATAGGGATAATACTGCGCCCTTGCCTTCAATGTGGGTTCCTCTTTATTTCACACAGCACCAGCATCATAATTTTGGCAGTTCTCGTCATAGCAACAATCAGCACGAGCTATTTGGATTTACGCCCAATCATCCAATGTCTCATTATTGGTTGCAACAATTTTCCCCTGCTCAGCATTTGCCACCACCTACTGATAATTCCCAGGAAAGAAGAAATCCATTTGATGATGACCAGCAAGTTGATCCTCACGAAAATACGAGACCTTAGAGCTTTTTAACATGGATGCCAAGTAATAAAAATGATAGTTTCCGAATCCTGAATGGAGTAACGGCGTCACGATTGATAAACACTGTGCCTTAATTTTCGCTCTTCTTCCTTTTCTCTTTCTTTTCTCTTCTTCTTGTCTTCATACTTGACGCATCATGAAAGTTCAAAAATCGCCAACACGATCATCATCCTTCAACTCCTCTAGCGTTAGATCACCGCATCGCAGCAGCAATATACTTTCAACTTTGCGACGCTCATCAAGTTATGCGTCACCCTCTCGACTCCGAGAGGCTAATACTACAAATGCGATTGGAAATACAACTGCTACTGCGTCTTTGAAACGCAAATATACCAATGATTCGTCTCCGTTTGCATCACCATCACGATCTGCTATTACAAGCAGCATGTCTCGTTCTGATACATTTACCAGCGAATATGACGAAGGCAATCCAAATAGATGGACCAAAGAGCATTGGAAAAAATTAGAGCAGTGTTACAAGCGCAGAAACCGTGATTACGAAAAAGCCGCCAGTGAGTTTTATTACTTGGAGTCCTTGCAGAGTATACTATTACCAGAGAAAGACTCTCCAGACGGTAAGCCTGTAAAGAAAGAGTTGTGGTCGAAAGAGCAGATTTTGTGGCGATGTAAATGTTTGGATACCAGTGCAAAATTTCATGGTGGGCTTTTGCCTTCTGAAAGGAAAAAGTTCAAAAAATTGCCTGATGCATGTCCTGATTTGTCTTCATCGTCCACTGCAACATCATCGTCGTCAATCATGGATTCAAGTGCCACAGACAGACTCAAAAATCTTGTAAACAGCAGAAGATCATAACAAACAACAACCTTGTATAGAGTATACATACGCACTATAATTTACCCTTATCATCCTAACATTAATAAATCCTTTAATTTGCATACAAGCTGACAGAGATTTTGCAGTATCAGAACAGTGTTCTTTATGTTAGCATACAATATCATGCATTATCTTGGAGATTATTGTAATAAAGAATATCTTTCCTTGATTAATTTGGCCATCTCCTTTACTAATAACTACCGTTTCCCCTAAAAAGATAGGTACCTATTCCGCTTAAAAAAAAAAGAAAATTATCTCTTAACGAAAAGTCATCAAGTTGCGAGTTAGTTTACGGTTACAAATTGACTGTCAGGTCTGGATCACAAAAAAACTGCTTATTAAACTATTCAAGTAAAAATGTCCCAACCCAAAATTGTTAAAGAAAGTATGTTATTTTATTACGCATTGTTTTGCGATTTTGTGATTCTCATGAAAGAGGTTCGGAAAGAAAAAAAAAAAAGCACCATTTATGCCTGGAAGAGAGGAGGGCCACAGTGGAAGGACTGAACCAGATTGTGTCTCATTACAGTTGACGAAACCAGGTTGGGCCAATGAAAATAAATTTTGGTCATTTTCAAATTGAGTTGGGACACGATTACAAAAATGGGTCACGAATACGAAAATGGGACAACAAGATGAAAATGGGACGTTAATATGAAAGTGGGACATCAACTTGAAAATGGGACACATAAGAGAATACGGGACACGAACACAACTGTGGGACTATACCGAATAGATTCAAAGGGGTTTTTTCTTGGTTCAATTCAAGGGCGCAGCCCTGAAAACAGCAACCCTTTATAGAACTTGTATCATATTCTAGTACTTTATGATCTAAGTGCCAAAGTCAAAATTTATTTGTGT
>MU619370.1:5318-26874 GCA_025201805.1 Parasitella parasitica | reverse complement strand
CCGCCACCTCCAATGTGGTTGTTGCTGCTCACTCCGGTGAGTCAGCAACTTAAAGATATTGCAGGTAAGAAGCTGTAACAATTCTGATTCTTCTGAAAGATACTAACATTGTCTCCATGTTCGTACTCATGTATTCGTGACCCATTTTTGTAATCGTGTCCAACTCAATTTGGAAATGACCAAAATTTATTTTCATTGGCCCAACCTAGTTTCGTCAACTGTACAGCCAGAATCAATATTGTTGTGCCAGGTTTTGAAAAGGGCACAGCAGATAAATAAAAAAGAAAAAATTATCAAGACCATCAATTTAACTAACATCAAATTTACATAATTCAATCCTTGAATACAATCAGATCTTGCCTGACATCTAGTTGTTAACAGCAATTAGCAGATTAGCCATGACTTCTGTATCAAAAGAACCGTAAAATCGAGATCGAACCTGGAAACATAGCGAAAGGTCAGCGCTATCTAATAAAAGTATGTCTATAAAAGAAAAGTCAGTATCTATATATAAAGTTGCCAACAGAAAACCATAAATTTCATATAAAGTTGCATCTAAACGCTAATAGGCTTCAATAAAGCTAAGGCCAAATAAAACAGGTATGATCAGGGCTGCGTGAACATAACTTGATTTCCACTAGACGACGTATTTTTCAACATTTATGCACAAAAACAGTTTTCGTTTTTAATTTACAGTGATCTGCCATAATTATAGATAGGAGATCATGGCAATATACTTCAATTTGAAGATTGAAAATTGTCTCATGATGTGATACGCTTGTGTTAATTGGAGAATAAAGTCTCTGTTTTCAAATCAAGAAGGCCATTACTATAGTAATACAGATCTGAGCACCAGGATAAAGGTTAAGGCACTTGCAGATCAAAGACGCACAGCGTTTTTTGTATAACTCTACATCGTATCCTGTCAAGTAGATTGTTACTGGGAATTAATCTTGTCAATTAGTAATCGAAGTAAGTCACCATAAATTTATGCAGTTGTAAAAGGTATAACTAGCAGATGCAATTTCGATCTTAAATTTAGTATCTCGTTAACCTCTGAATTTTATCTTTTTCTGTATCCAACAAGATCTACATTATCTTTAGTCTGCTGAGGCGTCGTTTAGCACGATATTGAAGATTTTGGTAAATCAGAATTGTCGTACACGTTAAATTACGTTTTAGAGTAGAGCATTTTTTCATAGCTTAAGTATGCAAAGGTTCATCTACCTGTCAGTAGATGAAGTGGAGGTTTATACACCTGTCGATTTGATAATAAAACCTATACCTTTATCAATTTGATGTTATGCGTAGAGGTTATATGAATTTAATCTGCTCTAAAAATGTATAACTTTATAAAAATAAATTAGATACAAATACTACTGGCTTTATTGATAAGAAAATGCCATCTTTTTATACTAAATTATATCTATTATAGCACTATTTGTCATCGAGGTTAAGCATTGAACTTGGCGTGTCATACCAAGTTAAATATATGTTATATAGTACATTAATAGCTTATTCCTTGTCATTGTATACAAATAATTAAAATCTATTAATTGCTTAATCTTATGTCTTTCTGGCACAGCGGTTGACATTTATTGTTTTGATTATTTAATTTTTTGTTTTTCAGTGAATCTATATAACATTCTATACTGTTTCTCCAAATATCATCGACATTAATTCCGATCCAGAAATGGCTGCCTTAGCAACGTAGTCAGAATAAGAATTATGGTTACCGTTTTCATCGCTATTAAATTTCTATGGATGCAAGAGATATTACTAAAGATCAGCCAGCTGTTGGAAAGTTTGTAACATCTTTGTTCTTAAGAAATGTAATAATATCATTTGAGAAAAATTTGCAATACTAGGGATTGCAAATGGATTTGTCGAATGTTGTCGATCCAATCGAACCATCCTATTCATATTAACTTGGAGTATTTGAAAAGTAACAATGTCTGCCAAAAAAAAAAAAAAAAAAAAACTCTTCGATTAGCATTGCGCTTCGTGAGACTGCCCGCTACCGGAAGCTCAAGAGGTGCACCTCCTATTGGAATGAAGGTCGAGAGAAGTCGCCATAGCGAAGCGAAGGTTAAGTCTTTCCACTGTTATTCGGGGTTAGAGGTAGCTCATATATATTATGAAGACTACTAGCTCGAGTTTAAATAGGTTACTCATACTACGACGGGTGCTCTAATTTGCAAAAAATTTGAGAAGATAAAATAGTTTATGTTGACATCTAGCATGGTTTGTGGGGGGTTTTTTTTTTAAAAAAAAAAATACTGTCTATATTAGCAATTGAATGAGCTATATAATTATTAAAATAATATGATAAATTAAATAGAAAAGGAAGTTGATAAATAAAGCAACTTAATGAGCGTTAGGAGCGTGAACCAAAGGAACGTATTCAGGAACAAACATAGAACCTTCAACAACATCACTCAGCATCTCGCCCTCTTTGAGCACAGCAGTAGCAACACCTTCATCAAAAGCAACTTCACAGACACGAGTACCAACAGCCAAAGCAACATCACGCAAATAATGCACGCCAGGGAAAAGAGTGCCTTCCTTTAATTGTTGAGGACTGGCCATGTCAGCAATAGTTTTTGCAGTTTCCAAAAACATGTTGGGGGTGACACGACTAGCTCTTGAAACAGTAATACCAAGACCGAGACCTGGGAAACTGTAAGAGTTGTTACATTGATTAGTTCTACCAACACGACCATTCGGTAAGTTGACATCAGGGAAAGGACTGCCAGAAGCAAAGATAGCGCGACCGTCAGTCCACTTGAAGGCTTCCTCGGCAGTACATTCAGCACGGGTATCAGGATTACTCAAGGGAAAAACAATAGGTTTCTCTTGATATTTGGCCATAGTGCGAATAGCCTTCTCGCTAAATACACCAGGAACACCAGTTAAACCCAAAATAACAGTAGGCTTCACTTGTTCAACAACTTCCTCAAGACTAAGACGATCCGACATGTCGGCCTTGACATAACATTTTTGACGTTCATCAAGTTTACTCATTCTTTCACCACCACCGACAATAGATTGAGGATCGCTCATGTTTAATGCAGGATTACCAAGAAGGCCATGTTGGTCCAGCATCCAAATACGAGAGTATGCCTCATCACGGGAGTTAACTCTACCTTGGGCGACCATAGCATCGACAATACCTTCACAAACACCAACGCCTGCGGAGCCAGCTCCAACACAGATAATACGTTCTTCGTTAAGAGTGTCTTGAGAACGCCCACGGGCTTTGAGGGATGCAAGAATCCCGGCCAACGTAATAGCAGAAGTGGATTGGATGTCATCGTTGAAGCAGGTAATCTTATCCTGATCTGTTTATAAACTAAGTATAAGCCCTCGTTTTTTATCATACCATCAATTAGTTGTACTTACATTTATTCAACAAGTTGTAGGCGTGCGGATACTTGAAATCCTCAAATTGGATAAGGGCATCTAGCAATCCAAAGTTATTATGCCGTACATAAAACAAAAGTGATAATATATTATACTTACTAGGCCATCTGCTATGGACAGCTGTAACCCATTCATCAACAAAAGAATAATATTCTTCACCGTCTAATCTAGGATGGCCCATTCCAAGGTAAAGAGGATCATGTAATAAAGACTCGTTATTAGTGCCAACATCTAAGACAACAGGAAGGACTGAACGAGGACGGATACCACCGGCGGCAACATACTAGAAAAGAAGGGAAAGTTAATACAGGGAGCCCATTTAAACAAGCCAAGAATATATTACCAAACTAAGTTTACCGATAGGAATCTGCATACCATTTGCGCCTAGATCACCCAAACCTAAAACACGAGAACCGTCTGTGACAACAATGACATCCACTTCATCATGAGGCCAATTGTGAACCATAGCAGACATTGCTCCTCTGTCCTGAGAAGAAAAGTACATACCACGAGAGCGACGGTAGATGGAGTGAGACATCAAACAGGCTTCACCAACTATTCACGCAAAAGAAAATATAGAAATTTTTAGTTATACATAAACAAACAACGGGAGAAAATGGGTAAAACTAGGGTTGCTGAGGGAATTATATAAACACAGCTAACCCACCCTTAAAAATATTTACCAGTAGGGGTATAAATGATGCCAGACAATTCATCCAAGTAGTTGATCAATAGTTTGTAAAACAATGTTTCGTTACGGTCTTGAAGGGCAGACAAAAAGACAAACTTGGCTAAAGGAGTCTCCAAAGCGTCTAAATTACGTTTGATACGTAACAGTTGCTTTTCCATTTCTTGACAACGGGGAGGAACTAAACCACGAATGGAAAGACGCTCTCTTTCTGCAATACTAAAAGCAGTGCCTAACAATCAAGAAAACAAACATGTTAATGTTTGACATGAGATCAATTTCTTGACATGAAGTTTACCCTTTGAAAGTAATGGATCATGAATGATGTTGACACCCCTTAAAGGTGTTAACTGGATGTTTTTATCTTTTCTAGGATCGGTTCCAAGACCAATAGCTGAAGCAGGAAGACCATAATTACGGTGAGCAAGGTTGCGACCTTGACGCAAAAATGATGTTAAATTTTTTGATAATGATCTTGTGGATAACATGACGGGATGTATAAAAGAGATTTAATCAAAGTTAGAGAAGAAGGAAGGATGGAAGACGCAAAATTAGAGATTTAGACTTTTATATATAACAGCATTCATTTGTAACGGCGGTCAATTAGTCCTACCCCGCTTTCTTTTATCGATAATCGTGATTTACGACACTTTATAACACGATCGAAAGCAGATTATGCAGTCCATGATGTGGAAATATATCATATCAGTTAAATCAGTTATATCTTGCCATCTTTTTTCATATATTTTTACAGAATTTAAATGAGATATCAGACATTGTAAAGTATAGATTACTAGATATAGCAACGTGAGATATATATTTTGTATATTTTGGTTACAAATACTCCAATTTTGCATGAGGTTGATTGGTTGATGAGTCATTACACCTTGTTACCTTGATGTTGCCAGCTTCACATCCACCCCGTTATTATGCAAGTTATTATTCAAAAATAGTTTTCATGTACATATGAATCTAGCAATCAAGTGTTTAATAAAATAGAGGCTTATTCACAGTAACTTGGCAACCGAAAAAAAAAAAAAAAAAAAAAAAACTCAGGTATCTACTTCAAAATGGGAAATTAACGTTTGACCTCTAATATACATGTTGTTGCACGAAGAGCGTATAATTTTTTTCTAAATATCCATATAAATCTCACGCTTATGTAAACATAACCACCAACGACTTAAATGTTTTTGTCCTCCTGCTTTTACAGTAATTTCTAAGGCATTTATATACTCCAAGGGTGGGATAGTCGTGCGATGATTACTATACACATTTGAGGAAATAGCCCCTCATTTATCTTGGCAAAAAAGATCATCGTCTGTGCGCAACGTTAAACGTAAATAAATAAAAAGGGCTTCAGGTCCAAAAAAAAACCCCTCTACTATTATAGTAAATAAAAATTTCGGTTTATTTACATAATTGACAGGAATACATAAAAACAGCAACGATGAGGCACATGTATAGAATTTGCCAAGAATATGACACATGCAAATCAGGAGAACAAACTATCTATTACATAGAACATTTTATCTAGGTAAACAAAATATGTATATAAATGGGAATAAAATCAACAATACAGCTTAAAGGATAAAGAAATATAAACATATTTGAGAAAACACTAAACTTGAAAAAGGAGTGAAATTGAGGTATTAAATGAATATAAAATTAAGGAGAGGATATATGTATATATGGTACAGAGCAACAAAGAGAAAATCAAGGCTTCGCAATAGCGGGAGTTGGTTTCTTTTTGTTCGTACCTCGTCTAGCGGTCAGATCCCGCCAAACGAAGCAGAAGTTACCAGCTAATTGCATTTTTGGTTTTCTGCCTCTTTTCTTTTTAGGCATACTAAGTGTTGTATCCATAGTTGTATTTGTAAATGTATTTTGTCCTTGTTGTTGTATTTCATCCTTTGATCCTGTTCCCATAACCGGTGAGGTAGGCCAATGCAGAACCATAAAATTATCCTCTTTACTCTCTTTTTGCATATGATGCATCTGCTGTTGAGGCCGATCTTGCTCAACCTCTTTTGCTTGCTTTACATCGCATACTGTGGGAGTGACAAAAGTCCAGTTGTCACGTTGAGTTAACTGTGGACGAGACGTATTTGGAGGCCTGCCTCTTCTTCGTTTAGCAATGTAAGGTTCGGATGTAAATGATGAATCAGAGTACATTGGCGGATCGGATAATCTACGATTGCTTGTTATTGATGAATAGGAAAAATTAGAGTTTGACGAATTGGTGGAGGCATTAGAGAGCGATCGACAACGTCTGGTATTGGTAGGAGGTGGTAATAAAAGTCGGTGAGTAGGGTACGGCGATGTTTGAGGGGATGATTGCGGCGGAGAGTCAAGCGAGAGCGAACCCATAAATGGAGAAAGAGATGGGGAGGAGCTATTGTCATTTAATGTGGATGAATAGGGCTCAACAGGTTCTAGCAATGAGCTAGAGGATGATAATGAGGGAGTTGGCAAGCAAAGTGATGGTAAATCGGTGGGATCGTCTTCATTTTGTCGCTGATTGCACTGTAGCAAGGAACTGACAGGCGGTAAAGTGCAGCTATTTTGGCTATCAGATGTTACAGCATTACTGTGATTATTGGACAGAGAGGCTGAGCATATGGGTGATGGAGGATGTAAGAAAAATTCGATCTGCTGCCCCATAGTTTGTAATAGAGAAAAAAGTATGAAAGAAGAAGAGGAAAAGAGAAAGAAGAAATTATTTAATTTATACTTTTGGTCTTATTTTACCATCTTTGGCAAATAAAATAAAAAGAATTCAGGGAAACTTCCCTTCTTACCTTCTCATGTAGTCAGTCACACCAAATGTCCACAATAATCATTACATTCTCAACCTCATTATAACTCCAAAGACATCCTTTTATTCTCGTAGAACTTTGGAAACACACGCGACTAATTTGTATACAGAAATGAGATCCATGCTTCCGTAGAGTATCACAATGGCTGCGCCAAGATTAGAATATTAAACATGCATGCTAGATCTACACTTTTCTCGAGCAAAAACGCATTTGCACAGATGCTACCCAGTCTGATGAATAATCACGAATCTATAGTGCAAATCAGCCAACATTTAACTGCAGATCCGGCAATATTCGAAAATTTTAGCCTTATTTTCCTTAGGCATTTAGTCGATCATCCTCTAAACATCGAGCCAATCGTTACGTTGACATGTTTTAGTATATACTTTCTAAAGTATTTAGCCGATAATGAGAAAGATTTGATGTATGTTGTGGGTGAAGCCCGTACCATAATGTTTTCATATTGTTTGAAGGTCCGTAATTTGTCCATTTATAGTAAAACCGTCAGTTTTTGTAAAAAAAAGTATAATAGATTCGTAATACTAGGCAAGATTTGGACGATATTGAAATATATCATGTATTATATTCTATTTTAGATCAATGTGCTCCTTTAGCTAGTCTATCTTGGCAAAAAGAATTGGATTCATTATCGCTAGAAAAAAGCAAGAGAATGTAAAATTAATTTTTTGTATTTAAAATTGGACACTAATCACATTATTCGATATGTTGATAATAGCTTGCAGAACTGTGATGATTTGATTGAAAGCTATATTCGAAATCCTAGCGATTTTCCAATAGAATTTTTAGAGTGCAACACAGAACAAGCGTTGGAAGTGACTATTCGGTGACAAATTACTTCCAATTCATCATACGGCTTTATCTAACCTTTATTTTCATAGGTTTTCGCTATTTAACATCTTATTTGGGTCAAAAATGAAGCCGCTACGATTCAAGGATAGTAATGAATGTTTCCAAGTAAAGTTACGATTGACCTTGAAGGTTATTTAAGAAGTATTAAGCTGTTTTAGTTTTCGGATACTTGGATCGAACTCTTGAGCCTTGCTTTACACTCGCCCTTACATGCAAAGTTCAATGTTGTTGTACAATTAACAGAAAGAGCATTATGGAACCTGGAGGTATACAAATTTTCTTTTTTATCACATAAATATAACCTGAGTATATTTACCATTTTAATCAGATAGACCGTTTAGAAATTCAGTCATCGCAAGCGATCGCTTTTGATATATGTTCGTCTTCCATTTCAAACCAACAAGAATTTGAAAAGACCTTTAGAGAGTGTCTGCAATCTTTACAGATAGCACATCCAATGTACATAAGCTTTATTGTTTACAGCCTTATCCAATTGATTCTATATGCACGTACAGCATATAATGACGACAGCCAAGTAAGTCTAAATTGGATTAAAGCAGCTGCCATTGCAAACTGATAATTTTCCTCTATGCAAGTTTCAAAACCACATCAATCAAATGAGCCAAGCTGTTTGGCTTGAAATTTACCAATCTTTATTGGGTGATGCAGTGTTTGAAGTGTTCCCCTGTGAGCAGTCTCCTACTATAGCCAAATTATTTAAAGTGGCTGCCTGCTACATTCAGTTCAGACTGGCATTAGACATGCACAATGTAGACTTTCCAGTGTCTATTTGGGATCATTATTATTTACAGCGTTCCATCTTTCTCAAATCAACTCGTACCATCGATAGCATTCTACTGATTGAAAAGGTGGTCTTTACCTCTACGTGTGCATTTGACTGAATAAAATAGTTCTCATCATCCCCACCATCACCCCTCTTTAATGCCAAGACAATCAAGGGACCTTTTTCATGGAAGCTAGTCATTTAGGAGTGATTCATTTACTAAAAACAAAATACTCTCTTACTAAATAGCCACAAGATGGGAGAAAACAATTGTTTACATATTGATTTGCATGCTGTCAATTGGGTCAAGACCTTTTTAGAGTTGCGAATAAAAATTAGCTATTAATCCCTTCTAGCCTTTGCACTGGCTGTTACAAATGGTTGGTTATTATCTATGCATACATCTTCTCTATGATTGAATCTGTCCGGAGATCGTATACTAAAATACTTGTTTACTTGACTTTACACATCTATCAAATGAGCGGGTGCAGTGCGACGTATGACTGAACATTTAACATTTTGTAATAACTAGTTTGCTTCTTTTACACAACTTCGGTGACTAATCAATTGCTCAGGACTATACCGAATGGCTCCAGATACCTGATATGTTTTCTACTAAAAAAACCATCGATTTCTAGCAATTTTTTGTGAGGGTTTACAAAAGAAAATTAAAATTGTCCTTCAAATGGCGGTTTTTGTTATATTTTAATTTTGATATATTTTTATTACGGTATGTGGGGTAATAACAATATAAACCATAGATTTTCGGCTAAAAAACACAATTTTCTTTCAGTTACGCAAGTTACAATGTTATACAAAATTAAAACCATAACACAAGTAAAAGTTTTTACATTCATTAGCAATAGTTTACGTTTAATGTGCACATTTCTTAAGAGTTACAAACGATGCATAATCAACGGTATTACTAACGGCATTATGAACCTAAACCTGGCAAAACATCACTTTTTATTTTTTTTATTTTGCAATTTAAGTTTAAAAATGATCAAAAATGTAATTTTCTGTTCAATTTGACAGCTAAGAACTCACTTGTTGACATGATTTAGATAAACACCATCAATATGAATAGAACCGGTTGTCATGACTTGATTATGAGGATCCAAATATGCCCACAACTCGTTTGCCCAAGAGGTATTGAACGAACCATATATGTCATAGCCGTTTTTATTCCAACACGATGCACTGCCGCCATGTAGCTGTCCTACTACTCTATGGCTTGCATCAAATAAAGGAGATCCCGAGCTTCCGGGTTCAGTTGTACCACGCGTCCAACGTTCCACCTTCCAATGGCCTTTGCATGGACATTCTGACCAACACGCAGGAAGCAAATACCCATTATAGATTGACAACTTTTTGAAATCACCGCTTGGGTGGTGAATACCTACTAGTGGTGGTTCAGGCATCTCACTTGTGCTCCAGCCTGCAAGGTAGACATTGAATTTACTAGGGATGGGTTCCTCGATTTCTAGTAATGCATAGTCGGATATAGGTGATCCGGCTGTAAATATGTGAGTATTTACGTGTGCATAATCCAAGAGCTTTTACAAGGGGAAATACCTAGCCATTTTAAGCCACGAAGAGTGTCTGAATAAGACATGAATTTATTCTTATTGTATCCATTGCATGTACGCCTTTGGTGATTGAACATGACTATATCTGTAGCAGGGTTCGAGGATTTCGCGCAATGATAAGCCTACGGTATTGTCAAGAGTCTTTGGTATTAATTGAAATTAGTACACTTACTGTCAGTAACAACTGCCTTCCGTCGTGCTGCGCATTATTCAGTAGCACGCCAGTGCAATACATTTGATTCTCGTCTGTTAATAAAACTGTTATTGATCTAGCCTCTTTCGACCAGTCAGTACCAGCTTCATCACATGACAAATCAATGTTACATTTGCCAGAGTGATGATGTTGGTTTTTTTTAGAGAAAATGCGCTGATGTTTGTTTATGTCGCTGTACGACTCTTGCTCTAAATGTGATTCTAAGAACGGGACATGCTTATACCCATAAACGACTCGACTGATGTGTATTTTTGGCAACTGATTCACACGAAATGGAGCGACGTATTCTAGCACTAGAGAATTGCCTTGTAATGGAGCAGTTGTAAATGTGTGTGTACGTTTGTCATGTGCGGATGCTGCTGTAAATGCGCCCAAGACGATCTTTTAAATGTTTATGTGTGTGAGAAAACTTATTAAATCACTTTTTTAAAGTACTCAAATGCAACAAACCTGTTGATCATTATAGACGTAGACTTCAGCTCCCTCTGGCAGCCACCAGGAATCAAAAATCAAACTCAATGATAATGCGCCAGCACTGTGAATTCTGAATCTCCATCGATAATTTTCATCAGTGTGAGTCAGTGCGGGTTGATGTAGCTTTTTAATGGGAAATGAAATAGAAACTGGAATTGATTTTGCAAATATGTATGGTTTACTATCAGCAGAGGCATCGATGTCTGCTATAGAAGGTGGGGGTATATTGTATGTATTTTGTATTGAATATTCGTTGTCGACATTGATGTGAGGTGGGTATTTGCCAATACAGCTTAATTGTCCTTTTATTGGCTGAATGCAATACACGGTTATCACTGTAATAATGATATGACTCAAAACGAGTATCGGTAATGCTGCACAACAACCTCGCATGGTGATTTTTAAGCTTGACAATAAAATAGTTTTAGAAAATTTTACAGATCAGAAGAATTGCAGCTCTAAATAATAAAAAGAGATCCTGGTGCTCAAAAGTGTGTAATATAATATCTATAGATATCATGTTGTGCAACATCTCTTGAATGAGCCACCCCTTTTTCTACGTAATAGCATTGAATGTGTATCTCAGTATCTTGGCTTTGAAACTCAAAAAATTTGTATAAATGCAGCTATAACACCCATTCTATTTTTTTCCCATACTTTTTCTATGGTCAAAGTTGCAGTATTCGGGGGTTCTAAAGGTTGTTCAAGAGCAATGGTTGTTCAGGGTCTTGAGAAAGGCGAACATGAGTTCAAATTGCTGCTCAGGAATCCAGACATTGCTGATTACACTCAAGATCAGAAATCTAAATTGACCATCATTAAGGGTGATGCGCTCGATGCAAAAACTGTGAAGGAGACTGTGCAAAACACAGATGTTATAATCTATTCAATTGGAAGCGCCTTTGATTTCAAGAAAATGGACATGGTTAATCCAGGTTTATGCCATGATACAATGGCTCTTCTTTTGCAAGTGCTGCAAGCTCTTCCCCAGAATGAGCGACCAAAGCGGCTCGTAGCTGTATCTACTACAGGTCTAGACAATATGATAGAAGTTCCGTATTTATTTTACCCTTTGTATCGCTTTGTTTTACATGCCCCTCATCAAGATAAAAAGGAACTAGAAAAACTGGTAGTAGCTAAGAATAGCTCTGTTCCAGATTGGATCATTATACGCCCCTCATTACTCACTGATGGTAACCTCAGAGGTAAATACAAGTCTGATGTAGGTATATCGGGCTATACGATTTCTCGTCAAGACGTAGGCCACTTTTTGCTCAATCAATGCCTTGTGTCAACCACTTGGATCCATAAAAAAGTTGTCGTTACATACTGAAAATATGCATTAGTAGCCAAAAATTGGTGTGATCTTGTATTTTGCAAATGGCAATTGAACTCTTTAGTTAAATAGCTTTGCTATTGATGAATTAATTAATTGATTAACTGATAATTATAATATGTATTCTAAAATATGATATAAATTCATCTAAATTTATCCTGAAGTTGCCCATTGCTTGGATGTGTTGTAAAAAGTAAATAACATGATGACAAAACCAAAACCTATCAACGCCATGTCGATCGCACGCTTTGAGCCTTTGGTTGTAGGCAATGCAAGATGGAATAATGGAGGAAAAATCAAGCTCAGTGGACCTGAGTATAAACTTCAGTTAGTATTAAACTTGCTGTCGGTTACACCACCACTTACAGCAACAAACAGAACCAATCAAACTAATAAACTTATCCAAATCATTCGCACCAGCCCAAGCGATCAGAGTGCCCGTGGCTACAATGGCAGCACGCAAGGTATTTTTCTGCCACTTGATGTACAAGTTGTGTTTACCAGTACGCTCACCAAATAAGGCTTGTTCAATAATACGAATAGTAGGAAACAATGTTAATGCATTGGATAAGAGTACAGCAACCGCATAACCCAGTTGGACTGAATTAGGCAATACCCCAGCTGGTAAATTCAACAAAGCAACCGTTTTTACATTTTCACCAAAAGCAACGTATCCTAATGCACCAATCGAACATAATGTAGAAGCAACCAGTATCATAACAGTAGTTAAAACTGCAGGGAACTTTTCGGGGTTTTCCATGGAATCACGAATTGGGATGATAAGACCTAAAAATTGACTTAAGATCACGTTTTACCTAATTTTGCTCGGATTACTAACCTATGCCTTCAAATGAATAGACTGCTGTGCCGATAAATACAGAGAAATTGGTTTGATTAAATAGCCAGTGAATGCCGGGGCCCGATTTGGGTGAAGCAATTCCATCCTCGAAGATTTCAATAACATCAAATATCAATAAGCAAATCAGCCCTCCGATAATCAATGCGTCAGATAAAAGCGCAGTGGGTGAGAGTTTAGCTATATTTCTGATCAATACTAAAGGCATGAGCATGATGGCCAGTACCACAAAAACAGCGGTGGCGTTCAAATGAATCGTATCACCACTGAGAGCTCGCACTGCCTCGGTAACATTCTGTACAATAAAAATAGTGCCACCACACATGAAACCCATCTGCAAGACACTATACACGTAAGCAAACATATACACATGTAAAATAAGTTTCTTCAAAACGAATACATTACCTGAGAAATCGCAATAGAAAACAGTACAATAGATCTCATCCAAGAACCGTATAAATGGCCGCCTATATCACCATAACTACCACTTATATGCTCCTTACAATCTAGTAATAATAAAAAGCAATATAGAGAGATGCCACCCATCATCCACATGGTAAATATCGAAAATAGAAGACCGCCATTGGAGAAGGCTTTGGGCAAGAACAAAATGCCACTACCGATAAAAGCTTTGAAAAGTAGGAACAAAGTCTTTGTAATGTTAGCTTTGTGCTCAAGTTTCTTTTGTTGTTTAATGGAATGACGTCTTCTCTTATTGGGTAATAATGCCGTTTGCTCCGAGAACTGCTGCTCTTCATCCTCAACTAGGAATTGACAATCTTCTTCTGAATCAGATAAATCTTCGCCTGCAAACTGATTGATGACCGATGTGAGGGCCAAGTATTCCAGGAAATGACGGGTCATGGGCTGTGATGTACCTGCTGTGTCGACTTGGTATAGTCCGGTGGTATAATCTTGACGTGATTCTGCTGAGCACATGGAATCAGGACGAAAAAGCTCTTGAAAAGCTGGATTATTGTTCAGGATCTCGCTGGATTGAGCAGCTGCTAATCGATGCTGTTGTTGAATGTGAAATCGACGAAACCCTCCTGGTTTATCAAGATTTTCAAACTCTTCTGAGGAATCATACTCACTACCACCACCATGAATACTTGTGTTTGCGCTGCCGACTTCGTCGTCATAGATGAGTTTGCCAGCTTTTTGTTTTAGATCACTAAATGATTTGGAACGAGGTAGTATATGCGCTGCCATGACTATGTCATTGGCATGAGTGTATATGTCATGTGTGATTGCTGCTCCTGGTAAATGATATGGTACGGGAATCTCGGCGTCTATCGGTGGAGAAGTGTTATTCGCATCTTCGGCAATAATAGTTGTGCTGTGAGCGCTACTATCATTATTAGAGGAATTTTCACTGTTGATCGTGCTCAAGTCATGTACTAAATGTTGCTGGACCAAGCTAGCGATTGTTTTGTCAGTGATGTCTAGATTAATATTGTTATTATTAGTCATGTATAGAAAAAATTGGTAAAAGATGGCCAAAACATAAGTCTTCTTTTCTTCTTTTTTATAATTGTTGGTAAATTATATTCTATGCCTTAATAGGAGAAATCTGAAATCTGCTGAAACGCCCGCTTTGATACGTCATAATATTTTGTATAAACTTCCAAAATCAATCGCCCTGACACCCTGTACATGCAGCATCTAACATTTTTTCGAGAAATATCTTGTTCGATCCAGAAAGGAGGTTTTATTTTACTTTTTTTACTCCCTTAATAATTACATCATAAGTCTAAGCGAAATAAAATTGTGTATTCTGACTGACTGTAATACCCGAAATTAGGCCGTTTTCATTTATCGTAATTGCCTTTGTACAACTTAGCTTTTTTATATGTATTATATGTTAGGCTTGAACATTTGTTTTAAATGATTGCTGATTTCGTTGGTCCCGAGTTGAGGCCTCGAGT
Organism: Parasitella parasitica; assembly: GCA_025201805.1. NCBI lineage: Eukaryota > Fungi > Mucoromycota > Mucoromycetes > Mucorales > Mucoraceae > Parasitella > Parasitella parasitica. Next base: position 11,893 of record MU619370.1, on the reverse strand, counting down.
TTGGATGAGGAATCCGCTACTAAACATGCATCCTTTTTATTTTATTACATAATTCTTTGTGATTGTGGAAGCACTGTTAAGCCCAACCTGCATATCTATTCCAAAAAGCAAACGTTTCAATTTTTCCTTTAAACTTGAGAATCTTTCTTAAATGTCCATGATGGATCAGATCATAAATTGATTGCTGTGGTAACAGGGCCTCCGTAAATTCAAATACAGCCGTATTCTAGCAACAAATTCAGGGGTAGGTTTTTTTTAGTAACGAAAAGGTATAGCATTTCACTCATTATTCAATAAAAGAAGTTCTTATAGTTGTTTGATAGCGCTTGGAGACTGAAGCAACCCCAAATAGTCATTAGGAGGCTTGGATCTCCGGATTGTTCGTGACTATCTTAGTTGCAACCCTAGGACAATGTTCCATCAAGATGAGACAAGCCCATCACCTCTTGTATTAACGAAATAATCTGATTAAAAAATTATGCCTTTACCCTTTGGTTTGAAAGCGCCATCTAAAGGCACACTGATATTTAGTAGTGTCGCAGGAGCAATCAGTGGAATCATCTATACAAGTAATAAAAATGCAGAAGATGCCAGAGTACGACTTGTACAAAGGGTATCCTTCCTTGCCGATCGACCCTGTGATGTTCATGTAAGTTGACCAAGTCAAACTAGTGTGAACATATTACATAACATTTTCCGTCTGAAGGAAATGCCGAGAAAAGTGCTTGTGTATATATCTGCACCTCCCGGTGATGGTCTTGAAAAGAGTAGAAATTGGTTTCGAGAATATGTCAAAGTAAACTATTGTAGATTTATTGCCTGTGAAATAAGATTAAATTTAGTGGTTTTGGTAGCCCATTCTTGTTGCTGGTGCTGTAGATTATGAAATCAAAGAAGCTAGATCCGCAGGACAGATCGAAAATTCTGTCATTGAAGAGGTTGTAAAGCGAAGACGTGAAGCAGAAGAAGCATCGAAATCCGCAGAAGAAAATCAGGAACAAGTTGACAATGTAGAGTTAATTGGACATAGCAATAACCCTTTTGCATCTCCTAAGATGAAAGAAATGATGAAAATAAAGGCTGGAAATACGGCTGACTATGATGGCATATTAGCAATAGGTAGAAATGCATATCGTGAGGTGCTTAGTGGGTTATCTAAAGGATGCGATGCCAGTCTTGCAGTTGTTGCTGAGGAACAGAAGACTCCCGATGAAACTACTAGTCAATTCGATAACAGTACAGAGGAACAAGAGGAAAAACAACAAACAGAGGTTGATCCAGTGGAACCTGTTGAATCTGAAAATTTTGGAACGGACTCACAACATCAAGGAGAAGAGAAGTACTTTTCATTGCCATCAAGGTTCTCCCCAGTGATGTATATTCCTCATGTCAATATAATTGGCTGGAGCAACATCCCTTATCGACTTTGGATGTGGTATTTTGATAATAGACGAATTGAAGATGTCGGGAAATACGTTGTTGCAGCAGTCTTGAACAATACTCGACCTATTGAGGAAAGAGATGCTAATTTAGGTCAACAAGAAAAGAAATATTGGATTGGTGATGAAAAAGTTGAGGAATTAAAGAAGAATGATGGCGTTATTGTGATTGACCCAAGAATAGTTGATAAGCTTAGTACTTTTACCAGCGAAGATCTGCCCTAATAAAATTGATATTTAACCTTGTTTAACCGGAGTTGAAGGCTTCAAAGGGTGTCTCGCTTTTTTATTTTTTTCTTACATTTTTCTCGCTATTTGATCAAGTATGGCTCGTGGCGCGCAGAAAGAACAAGCTAGGTAAATAAAAAGTGGCCTATATAAAATCAACATTTAGTTGAATAAAATTTATGAAGATTAAAGGCACAAAAAAAAGCTGCTATGCGTTCAGGATCAAGTTCTCAATTAGAGGCTCGTGCAGCCGGTCTTCAAGTAATTACACACTTTCCAACCTGTATACATTCGCAGTTGGCTAATTACGCATTAAATAGATCAAATGTCCCACTTGCTATGGCGCTATTGCTAATTATAAACTTTTGAAGCAACATATGGAGGTAAGTTCAAGCTGGGGCAATATAATTCCAAATTTAGTGATTGTCCCATTCGACAGGCTAAACATCCGAAGGCTGATGTTCCTCCAGAGTGCGATTTTCAGAAATAAATCAGCATCACTTAGAAATGCTTTTTTTTTTGACAAACTGAAATAAGGAAATCCTTATAAAAAGATAGAATACCAGCATAGCATGTAGGCTATCTCTCTTTTTCCTTCTGAGCTGTTATCTATATTTTTGCTTATTCAAGTTTCTTTGATTCAATCTCTGGATATTTTTTTCGCGGCTGAGAGCCGTAAAGAGTTTATTTTAGTACTTTTACCGTATAAAAAAATCTAGTAAATTTGATTAAAAACATACGATGAGCAATTAGGCATGCTTTTCAGTAGTCTCGTATTTTTGATCTTCTCTTGAACTCTAATAAAAACTTTTGCAGCTCTTATTCTAAAACGCCCCTTTCTTTCATTTCGTACGACTTTTGTGAATCAATAGAAAAATATCACGGGCACTGAATCACTTTCTCTTCCGTTTTTGTATCCAAATATGCTCTGTTACATAGACGATAAACCGTGTACCTTTTGCAATATTAAAGAGAACGTGGGGTCCAGGATCGTAGTAGAGGCAAGTTATATTTAGCGTTAACAAATAAAACCTTGATAACATTTATTGCGGTTAGACGGAAGACTTGTTTGCTTTTAAAGATCGTTCACCATCAGCACGAATTCACTTCCTAATTATACCCAAAATCCACATCGATACAGTAAAAAAATTGGATGGAAGTGATGTTGTATTATGTAATAAACAGCAAGATTTATAATATACCAATGTTTGACATCGTTACAGTAGAGAATATGTTAGTTTTGGGTAAAGAATTGCTTAAACAGCAAGGATTCAATCCAGACGATAATTCACAAGTGAGGTAAATGATTTCTAGGGCTAACTTGTGGAATATTTAATAATTCAATTGTTGCAAACAGACTTGGGTTTCATGTTCCTCCTTTTAATTCAGTAGATCATTTGCACATGCATGCAATAGGGCTACCGTTTAAAAACATGTTCAAAAGCTTTAAATATAGACAAGGTTATCCTTGGTACACTGATGCAAGAAAAGTACTTGATCGACTTTGTGAGGGCATGGCCCCAATATAAAACAAACAAATTCTGTGTATGATATCATTGTTCGACTATTATATGCCGCCCTACACAACATCCGAGTCCCTTTATTTAGGCATGCTACGCTATGGAATTGATTGTCAAGGTGCCAGCAATTTATATATAAAGTTAATTCCAAATTCGATATATTTAGACTATTTTTTTTTCCTTTATATTTGCAAAAATAAATTGCATTTCCTTCTTTTTTCTTTTTCTTTTCATATTAATAAAATAAAAGACATACAATGTCTGTATTGCATCAGCTCAAGAATCTGTTTCGGAATAATTCTAGTAGATGTTCGCTTAATAACAGTGAGAGTAAAGTACACCGAAAAGAAACAGTTGAGCGCATTGTTGAGCAAGAAAGCATTGCAAAATCAAAACAGCCTCAATATGAAGGACTCGAAGATCGATATGATTTGATAAAGAAGCTGGGAGAGTATGTACTGTAACTATATATTCATCATTGCATTATTGAACATTATGATAGGGGCGCTTTTTCTAATGTCTACGAAGCAATTGATAAAAAAACGGGTCAGCATGTATCGATAAAAATAGTTAGGAAGCTGGAATTGAGTCAAATTCAGGTAACTATAGCAAAAATCACGGGTTATTGCTCCCCTTAGCGTTGTATAACATTAAAATCTCATTACAGAAAGCAAGTGTTCTAAAAGAAGGTCAAATTATGCGCACATTGAATCATCCTTCAATAATAAAAATGCTTGCATTTATTGAAACAAAAGATGTAAGCGTACGTTAACGTCGGTTTGGACATGGTATCTCATGAATTTTTGTTTCTTCAATAGTACTTTTTTCTGGTATTGGAATTGATGAATGGCGGTGAAATATTTCATCAAATCGTGCAGCTGACTTATTTCAGCGAAGATCTAGCTCGACACTGCATTAAACAAATAGCGGAAGGGATTCGTTATCTCCATGAAGAGAGAGGCGTCGTCCACAGAGATATCAAACCTGAAAATATCCTATTTGAATCAATACCATTTATGGAACGAAAAACCAGCCCTTTACCCACACAGCCCGAGGATGAAGACGAACCCAAAGAAGATGAAGGGGAGTTTGTTCCAAGTCTAGGCGGTGGTGGTATAGGCAGAGTAAAAATTGCTGATTTTGGATTATCCAAGGTAGTTTGGGATAAGCAAACAATGACACCGTGTGGTACTGTGGGCTACACTGCACCAGAGATAGTAAATGACATGAGGTTTGCTCTTGTGTTAGGCAGTAGAGTTTATTTGACTAACAATCATTACAGGTATTCTAAGTCGGTTGATATGTGGGCTCTCGGTTGTGTACTGTACACTATGCTCTGTGGATTTCCTCCATTTTATGACGAAAGTATTTCCACTTTAACCAAAAAAGTTGCCAAGGGTCAATATACCTTTTTAAGCCCCTGGTGGGATCATATTTCAGTGGATGCTAAGCATTTGATACAGCATTTACTAGATATCAATCCAAAGAAAAGATACACTATCGACCAATTTCTGGCACATCCATGGATAAATCGACAGGTTCTTGATACAAATTAGGCTTGCAGTATTCGATTGTAGTATTAATAGATACATACTTGATTGTATAGGATACGCCAATTGAAGCACCTTTAACAGCGAACACAAAGAATGCAGAAGAAAAATCAGCAAGCATTCCACAGCGGCAATCTCCTGATTTACTGGCACCACCATCAACTACAACATCAGTTGCTGCAGAAACCATCTCTATTAAACCATCATCCCCCAAAGATATATCACGATCATCTAAACGAAAGGATATCTTTTTATCTGGTATTGCATTTATGAAAGAAGCGTTTGAAGTGTCTTATGCAGTGCACAGAATGGGAGAAGAACGAGCGCAGCGAAAGGAGCACAAAAAAATAGTGCAGCAGCAACCTGGATACCTCAGGATGCAAGCATTTAACGCCCCGTTGGGTGTTTCAGAAGATGATGATATCGATGATGAAGATATCATGGTGAAAAAAAGACAAGATGATGATGAAAGTAGTAGCAGTAGCTGCTCTTCTTCCCCTTCACCATCTGATATTGATCCAAAACACCAAATAAAATCATTATGCAAGGATTTAGACTCACAAGCTACCACTACCGACAAAAGCGAAAGTAGCACTGTTTTAATCAAGAAGTTAGCTGGTAACTTGAGGACAGATGATCCTCCAGTTTCAGCTGTAAATCAGAGAGTACGGCAAGCTTTTAATTTGGATATGAACAATTCAACTCTTTTAGGCAGACGAAAAAATGTTCCTATTTTACATCAAAAATAGTTAACCGTAATCATGTTGAATAAACATTTGTTTGTATTCAGGTGATAAACTAAACCAAAACCTTAAAAATCTGTGAAGAGATGATGAAACATAGACAGTACGGCTGTTAAATTTTGTCCGTCTTGATACGAAATGACAGTATATTATATATGATGGAGTCATCCACCCTAATCGTGCCGTCTCTAACCTATATTTTATATAGTATATATTCGTATTGTACGTCTTATTAACTGTGCACATGTGTAATCAATATCAATTTAAGGTAACTGGATGAATCTAGAAGTGGAATGGAGATCATTATAGTGAATGTTTTTCACAAATACCTTAAATAAATAAAGTAAAAGTTTACCTAACTGGCGAGTAGATGAACTAGACCTTTATGCACCTGTCGATTTAATAACAAAAACTATACCTTTATCAAGTCAACATTTATTGTTTTTTTATTTAATTTTTTCCGTGGATCGACATAATACCTTATATTAATGCCACAATCAGTGCTGAACTAGTATCTAATTATTCCATATATATTGTTCCTATAATGCGATTGTATTGATTTGAAACGTGGTTTTACTCATAAACCTGACCATTAATTACAAATCAGACAATGTAGTCTCAGTTTAACATATTGTTGTGAGTGGGCATGTTCACAATAGGGTCATGCGAGTAAGGCGTATAGCGCCAACAAACAAACAGTTAACACAAATAAATATTCCAATTATTCATTATTAATAAATATCAGTTCTTTATCCCCTTGAAGTTAACTTTTCTATTATATATTTTCCATACATCTAGAAGTAGTATCTCAGTAATAGCTACTTGCGTATCGCAGTAATTCGATAGTTGAATAAGCATATTGTATTTGAAAGTACTGGTTAATCACATCCCACAACCGAGCCTTCACAACAATATATTACAATAAACCTACACACACCATCAACAACAATCACGTGATTCTATTTCCAACTCCGACACAGAAATCCGAAAAACGTTTGACGCAGATAACTTTTGATAGAGACATCGCCCAGTGGAAAGCAAGTTATGCTCATATAGCGATGATCATGCCTGTACTTATGGCGCCTAAGACAGTGA
>MU619369.1:77321-88022 GCA_025201805.1 Parasitella parasitica | reverse complement strand
GCATATGAATTAAAAATTAATAATTTAAAAACTTTTAAGTAGTATATACCAAAACTTGATGAAAAACATGCGGATTTTAAATAGTTTTTGCCTGATTTCAAACTCCGCTGCCTTTTCTGAGCCGGTGGGTCTTTATTTCATCAAAATATAATAATTTTTGGTGGAGAAAACTGAAAAAAACTTTCATATTGTACCAGCGAACTTTTATACATATGAACAGCGCAACCAGTACAGAAAAAGCAATTCTTCAAAATGCCAGTACCATTCCCATATTACTAGATTCGCAACATTTAGAAACATGTCTCTAAACTTTCCAATCTTATTCAATAAACAGTAATAGAGCTAAATCAAAGCCTGTCTTATGCGCCATCAAATCAGGCATGATCATCGCTATATGAGCATAACTTGGTGTCTACTGGGCGATGTGTCTATCAAAAGTTATCTACGAAAACAGTTTTATTTTTCAATATTGATCATAAATATCAGATATTAGCTCATAACTTTTGCTAAAATGACCGTAGAACCATGATCTAACCTGGAAAACTTAGCGTTGACTTGGCGCTATCTGGCAGCAACATTGGTTTCCCTGTTCTTATTGATATCTATAAAGTTATCAGATGACATCACAAATTTACATATCAGAATTGCATATAATCGCTGATAGGCTGTGGTAAAAATAAAGGCCCCAGATCAAAATGTAACCAACATGAAACTTCAACATTTAGCCATCGACAACAATTTACAGTACATAATCCAAAATGAGATGCTAAATTTAGATCGAACTTCACCTCAGAACACATTGAGACTCCAGAATAAATATGCCTTGAAAACACCATTTTAAATACGTATTACTTGATTACTACTCTTATGCATCACGTGAAATAATTGCCTTTTTGAGAAATAGTATATTGTACATGGAAACAATAAAAAATATGAATGCATCAAAAATGATACTCTGCGGTGCGGGTTTTGTGAAATTGGTAGCGATGTTTTGGAAAGATCTTGCAGTAAACAGGTCAATCCCGAGACTAATTAGACTGTTTTGCTGTTGTTTATGCGTATATTATGTCGAATAACTAGGATGGTATGGTATCTCAGCAATAGAATAGCAAATTAGTATATATGACAGAATTTTAAACGTAAGAAAGTTCGATTTATTTCAAATATGAAGCATAATTCCATATATATATCTAAGATGAGACGTTCCTAGAATTTCAACATCAGGTTCAGGAACGTAGCTTCAATTGGCTCAGACTCTAATCACGTGCGGATGATCAATAAGCACCACGAAAAACAATTTACATCTGTAATAAAAATGATAAATGTCAAGTTCTCTTTATGATTACCTTCGTAAGTGAGCAGGTAAGTCAAAGTGATATAAATTTGTTTGTAAATAGGGAGACTGTAAGAGCTATTTAAATTGTATATCGAGAAAATGAATTAAGATCTAGGGTAGTTGGTGTTAAATGTGAAAAAATAACAATAGTAACTAAAGTGTACAAGAAAGAAAATTTCGATATGGTTTATTAAAAATAAAATGATCATTTTTATACGATTTCATAATGTCTATCTACATCTACATGTCTACTTTCTAAATTTCAAACTATCATAAACTGTCAAATCGAACTGCCAAATCTCCATTTCAAAGCAAAAATAAATGCCCCAGATCAAAATGTAACCATGAACTTCAACATTTAGCCATCGGCAACAATTACATAATCCAAAATAAGAGGCTAAATTTAGATTGACCTTCACCTCAGAACACTTGAGACTCCAGAATAAACATGCATTCAAACACCATTTAAAAAAATACGTATTACTTGACTCTTCATAAACATCACGTGAAAATGAGTTGCCTTTTTGAGAAATAGTATATTGTAAGTTGACATAAGAAAAAATACGCATGTACCAAAAATAAGTTGGTTTCTTGGTTTAGTGGTATAATTCTCGCTTAGGGTGCGAGAGGTCCCGGGTTCGATTCCCGGAGAAGCCCAGATTTTACTTGCACTTGTAGTGTTTGTAGATGTTTTGTTAAAGCTTATGAACAAAAAGTAATGTAGAGATGTGTTAGTTTTGTGTAGTTTAATAAGTTTATATAAAATATAAAGTAAGAGATGAAAGATAGATGATGTTTATTCTTTTGAATTCAATTGATATTTATAATAACTAAGTGTTACACACAAAGTCTGTTTGTACCTGACAAGGTCACTGTCCAAATTTTTGAAAAGTGGTATTGAAGAAAGATATAATGAATGTGAATGGAAGCAATTAAGATAAAACACGTATTTCAAGTTATAGTAGTGTTGACGCAATTTTGAGTAGCATTCGGTTAGAAAACTCTATCAATCCATTCACTTGTAAAAATCACCACAAGAGCGATAATAACAAATTAATGTCTCGTTTTAGTTAAATATTCCAGACTATGCTAACATGAACATCCTTAAAATATCTTCATATTAGAGCCTACCTTTATTCTTCAAACGTCTATGACACCAAATTTTACTATGTAAGAATATTTTATAATGCACTCTACTTCAAGCATTTAGCTAATACATTGATCGAGTGTATGCTGAAATTTCTATGTTTTCAACAAGGACATACTCTTTGCCTTTCATTAGTGCCGATATGAGGTTCAAATAAAGCCTCAGTATTTACTCTCTCAAAGCCAACCTCATTTGGAGCAGACGTTATGGTCGAAATCTGGGCTGGTCTCTTTGAAATTTTCTTTTACAACAACTGAAATTTACATTCGCTGGCAACTTTAGGTAAATTTTATGCCCATGAACAAAATTAGCATACGTATACAAAGGGAGAAGAGGGTCTGAATACTGGTAGCGATGATCACACCATTTTTAAATTATATGCAAAGCTTGATCGTACTGAATGCCCTGTTTCCTCTGTTGAGTCTGCACCTATGATGGCCTAAAAAGATCAAACCAATCGAAGTAAATTGTTAGTAGAAGCAAAGACGATTCATAATAAAGTGATGTGAGTCTAAATGTGAAAGAAATGCAGCTTTCTTGAAAACTGTCAATATTCTAATCGTACATAAAATTTGACTTTATTTACATGACTAAATATTTAACATGGCTATTCTTTCAGATCTAGATACACATGTTATGTCTGCAAACATTGTCAATGATCACTAGTATATTGCTAGTTCTATTGAGGCATACATACTACCATCAACTGTCTCCCAATTAAAGGAACTTATCAAAAGTATCACTGTCCATTTATTCAATTTAAAGGCTGAAAAAGAAGAAACGAAGATGATAAACCTGATACTGATATTTTTTGAATTTTAGCATTATTAAACATTAAATACTACAGATATCATCAAGCAGACACTTATTGAGAAGAAATCGATTATGATGAAGTGGCACTTTCCCTCAAAGTAAACCTATTTTCAACCTGGGAATATGTTAAAGAATAATTATGCAGATAAAAAACATAGTGCATGTTGTGTAAATGGCAAGGCCAGATCCTACTGAAGTTTTAATCTATACGTCATGGTCTTTATTAAGTAAAAGTGAAAGAACTACGCTATCGAATCATCGTTTGGGCGCTGAAATTGCATCCATTCACGAAATTTCATCAATGCAGACAAATGCTATGAAATTATCGAATTCATGTAATCCCAGCTTTTAAACACATGATATTTCGAATAAAAAATTTATCACTACAGTGTTTAGCCAGATGCTAATTTGTTTTAGAGGCCCACCAAGCCTGTGATAGAACAAGCTGCACACTGTCTCATCATTTCAATATTAATATTATACTGAATTGCTCTCGACATATTATAGACAAAAATGCTTTGAAAAAAGAAGTCTATATTGAATTTTATTTCTCTTTTCCACTTGATTGTTTACCTTCAGACACAATATTACAATGAAAAGGATAACAAAAAAGCATTTTGTATCAAACATGTAATTAATATTTTCACTTCTTCAATAAAATATATTATTGTTTCATGTATAACAGTTTGTCTTTTTAATTGATTTGTTGCGATATGAATTATTTTTGCCTGAACATGAAATAGCCATGAGATTGCACATGACGCATTCAAGATTTTGTAAAGGTTTACAGCGCAAGCACAAAATGCGTGAAGGTTTTTTAATAACTTGAAAGATGATCAAAGATCTTTTGATCAGATAGAACACACGAAAAAGCTGTCAAATAGAACAAGTAACAACTCTCTCGCATAATCAAGCGTTTTTTTTTTTTTTCTTCTTACACTTTCTTTTCCTTCATCTTTCAATTTCGAAATAAATACTTGATGCCTGCCAACGAAAACAACAAGGTTATTACGCTTGAACATCCCTCTGGCTCAAGAGCAGAAATCGCTCTTTTTGGTACAATTTTCCTTTCTTTGACGCGTTACCATTGTAACCAAAACTGATTTATATATCAATAGGTGCCACACTCACTAGTTGGGTTGTCGGTGGTGTAGAACGTATTTTTGTCAGGTAAAGAGAGCTTTGAAATACACTACATTTTTATTCAATAATGTATTGTGCGTGTTGTTTCATTTTTATTCTGACTAAATGTGTAGTAAGCAAGCCAAACGTGATGGTACCAAAGCCATTCGTGGTGGTATCCCAATTTGCTTCCCTATTTTCGGCACCAAGGACAAGATTACCCTTCCCCAACATGGTAAAATCACTTCTGATTTTTTTTCTCCCATTACTGAATGTTTTACATAAAGGGTTTGCTCGTAACAACTATTGGGAGTACCTTGGCATTGTCAGCGATAATGATGAAGTCTCTGTTCGTTTTGGATTAAAGGACACGCAAATTCCTCAAGAGGCTAGAAATGCATGGCGTCATTCTTTCCGTTTGACTTACACTGTCAGTTTGACATCTAAATCCATCAAAACATTTATCACTGTGAAAAATGAGGATGAAGATACCTTTGAATTCAACACACTTCTTCATACCTATTTCAGTGTTCCAGTAAGTATTCTGTAGTAAGATAATACATACAAAAATCAACATGTTTGACGATTAGGACGTCACCAAGTCTGCAGTTGAAGGGTTGACTTCTTGTGAATACATCGATAAGGTTAACAACGCTGCCAAGTCCACTGAGGAAAACAAAAAGGTAACCATCATCGGAGAAGTCGACAGAATATACAAAGTAGTCGAAGATAATATTGTTCTTGAAGTTGGTAATGGCTCTTCGATTGGGATTGAGAAGTCAAATTTAAAGGATATAGGTTCATATAATAATGTTTGGCATTTTGCATGAATTTTAAACCAGCTTTTTTAGTTGTCTGGAATCCCTGGATTGAAAAGGCCCAGAGTATGAATGATTTTGGTAATGAAGAATACAAAAATATGCTATGCGTGGAAGCTGGCAGTGTTGCTGATTGGGTTACCTTGGGTGGTGGTCAAACGTGGACAGCTGGTCAAACATTGACTGTTTCTGAAGTCAATAGACCATGGTGATTTTACACATAAATATTCTTTGAACCTTTTTAATTAAAAAAATTATATTCTATTTCATTTCCAACCCTTCTTGAGTATAGAACTCATCAAGTAAATGAAACTGCGTTTATTTCCAAGCATTATATCATGTTTGATTGACAAAAAACAATGTTTAATTCTGTGTGGTACAATATTATTGGATGATATTACGATGGCGACTCAAAGGAGGCAAAGATGTGCGTTGTTTTGGAGCAAACAAAGCTCTCCAGCTTTAGTTTTCCCTTTTTTTTTTTTCTCTCTCTCTCTTTTCTTCTTCTTTTTTTTTAATAAAACTATTATAAATCAGCCATGTCTGCTATCAAAGAACAAGTAGAAGAATTCAGTACAAAAGTTGAAGATGTCCTTGATAAAGTGGGCCAACCTTTGAAGCCATATATTCCAGCCATGTCAAGACTTTTAATTGTGGCCACCTTCCTCGAAGATTCTATGCGTATTATGATGCAATGGGAAGACCAACGTACCTTTATGGAGCAAAGTAGACATTTTCCTTATGGGTTGAGTCACATTTTCCTTGGTTTAAACGTTATTGTAAGTGTAAAAAAATAAGGAGTGATCAGACAGAAAAGAATTTCTACGTGTTGGGAAACTAATCATCAACATGAATATAGGTCATGTTGGCATCTTCTTTTGGGATTGTAGCCAAAAAACAGCAAACTTACGCTGTTTATGGCCTTATGGGTGTCATTATAGCCCAGGCGTTTGGTTATGGTTTAATCTTCGACATGTCTTTCTTTTTACGTAACTTATCAGTGATGGGCGGGTTAATGATGGTTTTGTCCGAAACTATGGTCAAACGCAAGCAAATGTTCGCTGCTCTTCCTCAGATTTCAGAAACCAACCGCCGTATGTATTTACAATTAGCTGGTCGTATCCTTCTGATTTTCCTCTTTATCGGATCTGCTTTCCATGGGGATTGGTCTCTTATGCGTATCGCTGTCTCTCTTCTTGGTTTAACCGCGTGTGTCATGGTTGCTGTTGGTTTCAAGGCTAAATGGTCGGCGATGTTTTTAGTTCTTTTCTTGTCTGTTCTCAACGTATTTGTCAACAACTTTTGGTCAGTTCAACATAGTTATTATAAGCGCGATTTCTTGAGATATGATTTCTTCCAATCTTTAAGCACAGTTGGTGGTTTCTTATTGCTTGTTAGCACTGGACCTGGTGGTTTGAGTTACGATGAAAAGAAGAAGGAATATTAGAGATATATATAGTCAAACAAAACACAGGTTGTCGACATCCCCATTTGAAACAAAAATCATTCATGTATATCCAAAATATATTTTACGCTTTTTTTCCTACCCTTTCATAATAAAATAAAACGCGCTATTCTATGTAGTATAAACAGCATTTGATAATCAAATGTCCGTATTTTATAGTGTTTCAACATGTGAAAAAATTACATTTTGTACTATAGTATCTCTAATTGAACACACCTCACTGACTTTAGAGCTAAGAGGGTACATGTCTATAACGCAATTCCTGTAAATTGAAACACTATGCTGTCATTCGTTTAGTAATCCAGGTAAAGAATTGCGTATAATGCAGATCATTAACTTTTGTATTACAGGGAGAATTGTATTACAAGAGAAAGATGTGAGATTTGATAAATAATAATGTTATTGTTGAGTAAGTCTTGGCTTTAGCTAGAGTTATAATGTTAATCTCATCTTATTACTAATGGTTGAAGAATTATGTTGGGTATCTACAGTGGATATCTGAGGAAACTTCACCATCGATCATCAATTGCCGAGAGTTTATTGTACCTTATGACCTTGGGAAGCTGTCAAGTGAGACTGGTACCAAAAGTCGAACTGTTCAAGGACATTGAACTTGATTAGGCCTTTTTTTTTTTTTTTTTTTTTTTTTTTTTTTTTGCCTCCTCCACAAGATAATCAAAAATCAAACAAGCAGATGGAGGATAACTGGATTACTATCTGGGACAATACAGCAGAGGCAAGAATTGTATATGTATCTGAAAGTATCACTCGTTTGGCTGGCTGGGAGCCTGAAGACATTATTGGCAGAGAAGGCTTCGACTTATTTCATCCTGGCGATTGTGATAGTCTACATAAAGTGCATTTGACTAACGTCTACAACGAAAAGATGTCATCCATGGTATCCTACCGCTACCGCATGAAGAACGGGTCTTATATCAGGGTAGAAACCATCATTCATTATTGCCATGATGTTCTTATTGGTAGCAACTTTATATATGATGAGGATTCCTTAGAACATAGAACACGAGCAAATACTGTGGATGAAGTCTTTATTTGTCAACCTGATGGTACCTTAGAGGTTGCAGGTTCATGGAATACTCAACATTCAAAGCCAAAACCAACATTAGATAAGGATAAGATTTGGAAGGATAGTCGACTTATTTTATCTCAAGAGCGTCGATTTTGTCTAATTCTGAACAGATTTGCTTCTGATTTAAACATTGTTTTTGCTTCCAAAATGGCAACCGAATTGGTATCATTAGATGTTGAAAAGGCTTTGGGTACATCTTTTTTTGAGTATGTGAAGGAAAAAGATTTAGATGACTTGGACTCTCAAATCGATGTGGCCCGAGAACAAAATATGGTTGTAAGACTTAGGTTTGACTGGATTATAGACCATCAGAATAATATTTCAGAACCTGTAGAAGCCATCGTCAGTAGTACGGATGATGGTATTATTATGGTGACAAGATTAGCTCCACGTATGCTTATAAATACACACAATATTAAAAGTTAAGCATTCGCAGCCATTTTATAAAACTGATAAAATATCAGTACAGACCTAATAATGAAAGAAATAAATTGATCTTCGTGTATTATTTATGTCAAAATAGACAACAGAGAATAAAGTTGAGAATGAAGTATATTTAATTCATATCCTAAAAATCAATATATTTACACACTATTAGTATACTTGAATAATATGATGTAAATTCTATTAATCAAGACTAGTAACAAGAATATGTTCACAAAGATTTTGCTACATCCAAAAATCGAAATTAATTGGCTTCCATATATTTTGATTAATTTGTAGGGTATACAAGGGAAGTTTCTAATATGAAAGAATAGAATAAAAAAAACATAATCATGCACTTATAGCGAATAATGATAGTTCAGAAATTACACGAAGATGCTTTCTCTCCATTCGTTTGCACCCCTCTTATACAGCCATAGTAATTTCAACGATGGATTGGATACATTTCATAAGAAATGCCTAAAATTAAATGCATACTGTTTATAGGCCTTTGCAAGAAAAGCCATTGACCTGCATTATAATGTTATAAAACTTTGGTTTTTTCAAGTTGGCTTTTGAATCAATAATTTATGAAATCAGACGAAAAGTTAGCTTTGAGATGAATGGAAGCCTTTGCTTAGACTTACTTGTAATTATGTAAATTCGTACCATGACCTGTACAAACAGAGAGTGATATTGACATGATAGTTTTAGTTGCACTAACGCCTCGCTACCAAATTGTATAATATGTTGTGCAGACAAATGCTTTGACGTTTGCATGCGCTTTCCAGGTTTTGGTGGTAACTAAATTGCAAATTCTGAATGTCAGAAATTGGTCATCCCGGCAATGCCGTAACGTAAATCTGTAAGCTTTACGAATATTCCCAAATATGATATGGAGAATTTTGAATATGTTTAGCTCTGACAGAAGTAAAGATTAATATTTGTTTCTTCTGGTTATCTTTACCAAATTGCTTAGAATACTACTTGATTTGGTATAGCTGTGGTGAAAGATTTTCTATACTGCGAATAGTCTTAGAATGATAATGAATAACTAGCAATCTTGGCGTCAGTGTCCAAGCTAAGATAACCTTTAATGACCTGTTTATCACCCATCTGCAGCTAGTTTCAGGTATTTGCCATCATTCTTGTTGACAGAGAGACGAGAGACGAGAAACGAGAGACGAAAGATGAGAGATGAGATATGATTAACTGTTATAGGCTTCAGATCTTGGTATTCTGGCAAAGTCCTGTCGATGATCTTCACTGCCCGACTATTAGTGAGAAGAGTGGCAGAAGTAATTAATGTTGTGCTATCGAGCGACATGAGACCAAAGGCTAGAGAAAGTAGATCTGCTATTAAAAACGTGCATATTGCAAGCGCTCCAAGTTTTTGTGTGAAGAGGCCTACGGTTATTTATCTCGAGGAGGTGTCTGTATTTAAAGATCTGTCAAAATATACCATGTTGTGCCAGTGTGAAGAGCAAAGCGAAATGTTGTGAAAATGCTATTTATTAAGTAATAGAGACTTTATCTGAATAAAACCAGATAGAAAACTGAAGATTTTTATTGAAATAAGATATGATCTCTCTTATACTAAAATATATCCTAATCGTTGTTTATCCACAAAACATCTGATGTTTGACAGGAAGTGTCAAACATTATTAAATCACAGCATTTCCAGGACAGACCTATCTTTCTATTTTACATTAAAGAGAAGATTGGGTAGGATGTCTTCCCGACATCCCGCGATCTGATCTAGGTGTATTCTTTGAATAAGCCTGGAACCTTGCAAGAGGTCCAATTACAACTTATAGCTTATTCCTTATTTGTAAAAGAATTACCAACAATTAATATTACAGTATATAATCTGTACATTATAACTATTTTAATATGGCATATGTAGCCTTTATATGGATACCGTTATATCAATAACAAGCTATAGGGCTTGTAGCCAGATCAAGGGACTAAAGCCAGTGTGCGTGGGTAAAACAGGAATTTACAACACATGCTCTATATAGTGAACCTTAGTTGCAGTCATACGTTACGACGTTAGTACAAAATGCTGGTTAATATAAATACACCCAATTTCCAATAAAGGTGTAACTTTTTGGCAGATTCATTTTACTGACTAATTTCAAGTTTTACACTTCAATACCTGATGGATTTTGGTTTCTTCGTTGTCATGGCTTATCTTGAAATTTTCCAGATCTTCTTTGAGACAGTTGTTGCAGATCTATGAATAATCGGTTTTAGCTAAAAATGCAATATGTGAATTATGTGTGTTTTTTCCTTAATAACCTTCGATGCTTTGAACTCATTAATATCTACTAGTAATAGTTCACCAATTCTTTCTCTTGCTTGTAGTTGCTTGTGTATTTTGTTCGAAACACCGTGTCTTAAACCTCTGAACTTTATATGATCTTTGTTTTTTAACCCTTCACCAAAGACCACCAGAGGCATCTTACTTTTGTCACCTACTTCAAA
>MU619369.1:32415-71534 GCA_025201805.1 Parasitella parasitica | reverse complement strand
TAACATTACGCTGCGCCCTTTGACACTGGCACAACAAATATAATGATGTATCAATTCTAAAACCGGATGTCAATATAATATAAATTTATACTGAAGAGTAAAACATCAAATCATAAAATAATATGACATGACATTTGGGATAGATAAAATCTACCCTATCTCCCGGATCTCATCATTAAAACCTTTGTCCTCACATCGCTTCCCTCAGTTCATATAGAAAGTATATAAACCCTCTATTTTTGAATGTAATAAACGAATCTTTACCTGATTAATTTCTATTGAACTTTTCTGATAAATCAATCAAATTGAATTTCCTCTTTTTAACTTTTAGTTACTACTATTTGTTGTACTCATATAAAGGCTACATATGTCATATCTAACTTAGTTGTGCTGAAGTGATAGAACTTCCCACAAAAAGTAATTGAATATCATCTCTTACGGAGCTACCTTAGAGATTCCAAATCAAGCTAATAAACAGATTACCTAAATATCTAACCGTAAAACCGCGAAACATTTATAAAAAGAAATCGAACCACAAACAAACCACATTTGGAACGCATAGACCAATGTAAGGACTGGTCCATGCATGTCATTTACAAATGTGTCAGAAACATCGATATTAGAATACCGTACTTGATTATGTAAAATCAAATACAGAAAAACCTGACTGACAGTTACGGCGTAACTGACAGACAGACCGTTTACAACAACGAATATAAATAGTGTAGAATTGTCTAACCTTTGCACGTTATCCTATTCCAAAAAATAAAGAAGGAATTAAATTGTATCTATTGTTGTTTTACACTTTTTATTACATTTGATCTGCCATAATTATAGACAGGAGATCATGGCAATGTACTTCAATTGAAGATTGACGATTGTCCAATGATGTGATGTGATACGCTTGTGTAAATTGGAGAATAAAGTCTCTGTTTCAAATCAAGAAGGTTATTCCTGTAGTAAGTAACACAGATCTGAGCACCAGGATAAAGGTTAAGGCACTGTCAGATCAAAGACGTGTAACCCTTGCTGTATAACCTCATATCGTACCCTGTCAAGTAGATTGTCACTGTGAATTAGTCTTGTCAATTAGTAATCTAAATAAGTCACCATAAATTTATGTAGTTGTAAAAAGTATAAATAGCAGATGCAATTTCGATCTTAATAAATAAAGTATCTTTAATTTTTCGTATCTCGATAACCTTTGGTGTTTATTATCTTTTTTTAACCCAACAGAGGTTTTATCTAGAGGAAAACATATTAGTATTTATAGGATTTAAATTGTTGTATATCAGTTCTCATGGATGAAGCATTGATCCGAGAGTCAATGCGTTAATTTGTCGTTGTTTAATTTTAGGTTTTCAGGAGAAGCAAATTATGCTGAATGCTTTCACCATTGATGGAGATTTGCATAACATTAGTTGGCCGTGTTAGGATGACTATCGTCATATACTTTAGTTATTGTGTTAATGATATCCTTATCTAGAATGATGGGAAAAACTCATTGAATGACGAGCTGCCATATAATTGATATCTTTGTCATTATTATTCTTATTCTGAATGTCTATTGTGTAAGGGAAAGCAATTTGATCAGGAGTATTTTCTTTCACACGACATTCATTGATAAGGTCTTAAATTGTATTTGTAATTCGATTTGATTTATATGACTTTATATGTTATGCGAACTCGAATGGTATGAATTGACTATGCGCGACATTTGAGTCTTATTTTTTTCAGTTATGCACTTTTATTTATACCATTCCATTGCACACTTGATAAAGGTATAGGTTTTTATTATCAAATTGACAGGTGTGTTAAGGATACAGATCAAATCTTAGCGGTAATAGATTATACTCTGTATAATATATCATAAAGCGAGCGAGCATGAGTAGAAATGGGTAGAAGAATGGAATGACTTTATTTAGACATAGCAAAGAGATATGAGTGGTGCCATTGAATGGCTGATCTTTATCCCAGTACAAAGTGGTGATATCCTATGACATGTGGTTCCTGAAATCGGTGTTAAATCTTGATGAATGTTCTTCCATCAAAACTACTATGAACAACACTCTATCCTTCATATATACGTATTTGCGCTCTTGTCTTACTGGTAACTTGGAAACTTTGATCCACCAAGCTCTTAGGGATTGGTTCAAGGCGTACCCAATTATCCCTCATCCTAGATCATGGTGTTATTGCTGCGGCACTGTCAAATAACTATAAATAACTTCAAAGTGTACACCAATTTAAATCCTCATTCAATCTTGAAATAGCAAAATAAATATATTCAGTTCCAATTGTATTTTTTCTGTCTATATTTTGTTATTTTAAACAAGGTGTATAAGCTCTAGTCCATCTACTGGTCAGGCAGATAAACTTTTATTATATACTTAAGGTATGGATAAATGCTCTACTATCATGATTATACGTGCACAACAATTTTGATTAATTAGCATCTTTAATTTCGTGCTAAACGACATCTCAGCAGACTAAAGATAACTTAGATCTATCTGGGTGAGTAGATAGACTTTACCCGAGGTATCCTGATAAATCTTCCATATGAAAATTATTAATATCGATCCAGTATAAGCGTATATCATTTTCAGTATATAAGCTTATTTAGTTTACACATTAATAGTATATGTCCGAGTGTATATCACTTAGTAGTTATCTTAGCATATATCTGAATATGTAGCATGTCTATAGCATGTTATGAGTATATCTATAGCATTGCACATATGTATTGTACAAGTCTGTAGTGCATAATGTATCTGTAGCTAGCATCATGGATATAAATGTATGTCTTGTAGTGCGTATCTGGAAACTGGGAATACACATCTGAAGAATAGATCGTATATGGCATAAGCTCGTAGCACATACCAAATCTAGTAAATGTCAAAGGCTCATGTCAAGATACAAATATAATTCTATACCGTTATCATGCTAATGGTGCCATCTCGAGCCTATATCTTATATAGTATATATCTGTAATGTACATTTTATTAACTGTGCAAATATGTAGTCTATATCAATTTGAGGGAGCTGGATGAATCTAAAAGTAGAATGCAAATCATTGTAGTGAATGTATTTGACTGGATCAATTGTATGTGGATGTTATTCTTAGGCTAACTCGCTTGATTCGGGTAGTAATCATGAATTGTTATTAGGGAGACGTATGTTGATAGTTACTCATTATTTCCAACACTATAATAGTTTGTAATCAATGGAACACCTCCTTACATTAATATTTAGCTAAATCAGATAATTATCAGATTAGTGTTTGCTATTGCCTTTTATCTTTATTCTTTTCTTTTCTTTTTTCAATTCTATTGATATGGCTTTGATGCGTACATCGAACACACAACCGGATACGTATTTAGAGACACCACCACGCACTACTAGCTTGCAATTTTGGCAAATCATCAAAAACTCGTCACCATCATCTCTTCCCCTATGTAGTATATTTGAAAATGAATTTAAAGGGGCCGATTTTGACACCTGTAGCGCTTCTCATACTTGTTATTCATCTTGCTCGGATAGTAGCAACAGCTCTTCACTATATTGCTCATCTACTGATAATAATGATATCACATTGGAAAGGTTGTCGCATGTAGTCGCAGCAGCTATTAAATCATCGATGTCGAATAGTAAATGCATATATTCATTTTTTTCCGGCAATGCATCTATTATATACGACAAAATATCGTCAAAAAAGAGGAATGATCAATTCTCAACTAGCCTCTCAAATTGGGCCAGAAGTGCAACAGCAAGACCAAAGCTGCCAAACAGTGTGTATGATGACGGTAAAGACGAACTGATATACCATGGTATCTCCGTAAATGAGATCAAAACCACCCTTAACCCAATGGTTGTTTCCACCAAGTTCAATAGTAATATTCCAGAAATTAGATTGCAAAGGCCACATTTCGCTCGTATTAATTACTAAAATCCTTCATACGTGTAATAGTATTTTGTAATAAATCTCGTGTGTATTATATATTTTTATTTACAATTGCTTGCTTTACTCGTCTTGTTGATTTTGGGATTCAAACTTTTGGGCAGCTTCGGCATTGGCTACTTTTTCTGCCAATGTAGCGTCTTTATCACCTTGTAATCGCTGGCGAATGATTTCATAAATGGTACGCTGTGTTTTACGATCTAATCTTTCCAACTTTTTCTCGACGTCTCTTTTCAAATCCCAATTTGGTTTCTTTGGTGCCAGGTTGAATAGATCCTTATTGTTGATAGTCATAAGTGGTTAATGGTAATGTATTTTTATATATAATTGTTTCTTTATACTAACCACTTCTTCTTTTTGCTTTTCTGCAGCTTGTGCCAGAGTTTCTTTTGTAAAATCTTTAGTTTCTGTTTCTAATGTATCCCCAACATCGCTAGGTGTGGCAATATCAACATGCTCTTTCAATAACTCATCGCTAGGTATGTAACTTCTAAATTTAAGTGTTCTTTTGATTTCATACAAACAAATGCAATTAGTTAAAAATCGATTTTTTTTTTACACGCTTCTTACTTTCCAACTTCATCTGTAAAGCGGTCAGTCTCGGCATTGCTTCCCAGCTTTCTCTTTCGCATAGCAGCAAGACGTTCCTTCCTCTTTTGTGCTTCTTGGTCCATTTAAGCTGAATATTTGTAAAGAAGAAAAAATTGTCGAGTTGCGTGATATTAGTAGTGCAATTGAACTGTTGTGACTCCAAAATAAGTTACAAGGAGTTTAAAGGATTGCTTT
The DNA here is from genome assembly GCA_025201805.1 of Parasitella parasitica. Classification (NCBI taxonomy): domain Eukaryota; kingdom Fungi; phylum Mucoromycota; class Mucoromycetes; order Mucorales; family Mucoraceae; genus Parasitella; species Parasitella parasitica. The sequence goes on along the minus strand of MU619369.1, from coordinate 66,790 downwards.
GGAGCCGGTCTACTTGCAAGGTTCATGAAGTTGATTAGAACTGACTTCAGGAAATACCTTATAGCTCTATATATATTTTTTATATTCAAGTAATATTTATAGTTACTTGAAATGCACTCATAGTATCAAAAAACTCTGAAACAATTTCAGAAATTCAAGAAACTTGGGCAGTAACATTTTAAGGTAATATTATATTTATATGTAATGCTACCTGACATATTTCAGACTAGCAGCGCCATCTTTATAGCTCTAGATTTACAGCCTGTAAACAGGGTATATTGCTCATTATCTGGATCAATAGCCCTAGCGATAACTATGTCATTGTGTATCGCTTGGCATTCATGTTAAAAGCCTAATGTTACCAAACTAACCAAAGGTCTACTGCTCTTGATCCGTAACCTCCTTCTCCAGCATCTTGTCCGTGAATCTGCTTAAAATCTCAAGACTGATTAGCATCTCCAATTCTTTGCTTTTGTTGCTCTTCAAGGAGTCATTAAAGCCTATTTAATTTCTCTCTGAAGATGCCATCCTAAGGTTATTCGTGCTGAGCATGTATTCATTCAACACATTTTTGCGTGTCATTTCTGTGGTGAGCATTCTTGAAAAAGATCAAATTGAAGATCAGGATATAGATGTCCTATATATCATATTATATTGACTTTCTTTTAACTGAAAGTATGGCTTGTCTGCGATGTTCATAATAATTTTATAGTTCTAATCGAGGCAAGCTATTCTCCCCTCATAACGTCTTATTTCACTCTTTCCTCTTCTAAATACTTCGTTACTATTTTTATTCTTACAAATTTGAAAAAAAAAGTTTACTGGTATGCTCTGAGAATATGTTACATTATGAAGAAAGGGGTATTTTTAAATGGAAATAGGAGGAGGACTCTCAAATCTTCTTCTTACAAAGACAGGTATTAACGCAACCACAGCCACGGCTAATAAACACAACACATTGATGGGAGTTAACAGTTCTAGGTTGTCAGACGAGGACAAACGATCCAAAGCAGCCCCAGCTTGTACATGTATAAATGAAGGAGGGGTAACACCTATAAACGTACCCCAGAAGAAAGCGCCAAGAGGTACACCTAGATGAGGCGATCCTAAGTTAACTGTCCAGTTAGGTGGTAATGGCGATATCCTCAAGACAATCATATAGTTTATCATATGCTGCTTATGCTGCACGAGCTACAATAGACGAAGATGGGCACTTGATATCTATAATAAGATTGACAGCTTACTTGTTCATTCCACGTTTTCAATCTTTCGCCCATGAGTTTAATGACGGCAACAGAGGCAAGACTTCTTGAAATGATGTAGGCAAATGATGCACCGACAGCAGAACACTTATAACAGGCATTATTATTATTATTTAGCTGATTGGGCTGACAAGAGAACACTTACCATAGATACTGTAAATAATATGAGCCAAAAGTCGAACAATGTGCCACCGAGAATAGACAACCACATGGAACCAGGAATCGAAAAGCTTTGAAGACTGAATTTTGAGAGTTTTCAATAAAAATGCAAATAGCAATTAACCGGATGATTTACTAAAAACTCACTATATGTATGTTATGACGAATGTAACATATACATTAATAAAGTGTTTATCCATGTAGATGGATAGCACAGCGTTCAATTTCCTTAAATCGTCCAGATTTCTTGGGAATTTAATAGCGTCTCTATCATGTCTACAAATTTATGCCATTAATATTGTCAAAAAGAGAAAAGGGAAAAGGGAAATAATTCAAACGTTACGAATTCATAGCTGGTAAATTTAGCTTTATCAAAGCGTATTCTAGAGCAGTGAATAGCAGAAATAATAGCACAAGTGTTGTTAATGACCATGCATAAGAATTGCTAGTCCAAAACCAAGCTCTTTTTTCTTTTTGAGTTGCGACAGATGAAATGCCTGTCTCTGGATCTTGTGTAATTGCAGTGTATATGCCAGCTCGTCCAGCAGCATTGGGTGGTATCAGTGTTGCTGTTTCCAGCGTAAGCACTTGTTCTTCAGTGGACGGCATGGCTTGGGTATGAGAAATAGAAAGAGAAAAAGGAGCTCTTGGTAGGTTGCAACTCAGAGAGACAATCGCTAATTAGGCTTTCAGTTCTTGCACAGATGCAATTTTAGGAAGCATGACCAAGTGACCGTAAAGATGAAAAAAATTGCTCACAAACATTTCTTTCCGCGTTACTTCACAACATGTCAGGTCATGAACCAAGTCCATTAATCCCCATCGAGAAAAAGAAATTTCTGTGTATCGAATACCCAGGCTTTGTGAAAAGAACCGACCGTGCTATCAGGACGCTGGGTGGAGAAAGTATTCTGAGCGAAGCATTGTCAAACGACGATCAAGTGCAATTAAGATATAGGGCCAAAGACATTTTCTCACATCCCATCAATGGCGACTTTTTAGATACGTGCAAGCTGCTGGCCAAGGTAACTAGGCGCGTAAAGAAGAACAAGAAAACAGGAGAAATCGTTCAAGATGATAGCGATGCGCCATGGACAATTCAAATCTTGGGGACGGTAGAAAAGACTGTACGATTCAGAGGTGAGCGTAGATTCCAGTTCTTTTGACAGAAAAAATGGCTAATAATGATTTACAGCATTGGCCGATTTTCAGTACATTGTACCAGCAGACGATAAAATTCGTCAATTGAAGGAAGCATTGGATATGGGAGATGGTAATGCATTTTTGATTATTCGCATAGGACATGCAGCTCATTCTGTCATAAATAGTGGAAAGAATTGTAAATTACAGGGTGCCAGATGACGATGATGATTTTGATAACCTTCGCAATATTCCGCCTCCTACATTTACACCCATCGAAGCACCATTCAACTACGGTTACAAGCAAAACCAACCTGTATTACGAGTACGAGTGAGACAACCTGACGGATCGGTAAGCACTATAATGACACGTTGCCATTGCAGATACACATTAACTCGTTGTTAAAAATTAGTACAAAATCAAACTGCTGAACCGATCTAGATACTATGGACATGAAGTGACAGCTATCAAGTACGATGACGAGAACATTCCTTCGAAATCTTGGCATAATGTAAAGGGGCCTTCGACAGAGCTCGAAAAGGAAGCAATTGAAGCAATAGCTGATCTGTTTGTTGATCGCCCTATTTGGTTACGATTTGCGATTCGCAATAACCTAGACCCAAAATATCATAAATATATCACCAAAGGACTTGTACATATAGCATATACGTTCCAAACGGGTCCTTGGCGAGAGTGCTGGGTCAAGTATGGCATAAATCCTAAATCAAACCCAAAATATTACATGTAAGGCCGCCTAAGATCACCCAACCATATTGTCTGCTAATCAGACATCAGCTATCAGCAAATTGACATTAGAAGGATTTACAAAGAGGGGCAGACTAAACGAGCCATCTATAGAAAAACCCGTGCTAGTAGCACAGCTAAATCTGAGGTTCCCAGGTAAGCTGAGGTCATATGCCAATGCCCTAGCTATTAACCATATCTGCAGACAAATGCCCAATCAACATGTTTTCGACGGTAAAATCGTACCCGGCGCATCGTGCATGTATCAAATATGCGACCTTACTGATCCTGATTTTACGCCTATTACTCACAACCAAGACTATATCAAGCAGTATTCAACCGTAAGTTTCTTCTCTCAATACGCACACAGACACACACATAGACACACTCTCTCTTTCGCGCTCACTTTTGCTCACTCACAAAATAGAAATATGGAGGATTTTTTTACAAATGTGTATTTGAACGCCTCAGAAAAAAACTGAAACTAAAGTATGGTGAATTGGTAGATACTGGAAGTGCTGCACCTGCCCAAAATATTGAAGAAGGATTAGCTGATGATATAGCCAAGGAAATTGCCTCTGGACGAGAGAGTACTATAGACGAAGAAGGCGACGAGGAAGATGATCTCAATAGCTCAATGATCACCGATTTTGAAAAGCCAGCAAGAGAAGCTATTCATGCAATGGGTCACGATGAGGGCTCAAGCAAACGGTTACAACAAGTGGCAGATGAATACATCGAGCAGCTGGCATCTGTAAATAAGAGTATGGCGAACGACCTGGAAGACGATACAAACTTGGATGTGATTGACGCTTTTGAGGAGTTCGACGACGAAGACGAATCCGATGGCATAAATGACGAAGTAGCTGATAGCCAGCACCAGGAGCAGCAGAAAGATATTGACGAGAACGTGAAAATGAGGGACTAGTTGAATTTTTGAGGCCTCATATTCATTTTTTTAAAAGAACAGATGATGCCCTTTGCTTGTATTTTTGAATAAAGCAAGAAATCCAGGGGTAAATTGGCAGGTTTCGAGCTGATTGCTGCTTGAGTGCACACAGACTCAAGGAACACTGACTTATACGATACATAACTTTCCCTTTATCTTTCCTCTTGAACATACGTACCGTTTGTGATTAAATTAGTTGGATTTCAACGAAATGACTGAAAACTGTGATAGGGACAGACACACAGCCAATTTGGTTTGTAGTCTGTCATGCTGGAGGTTTGGCAATGGCTGCGATAAAATCTGCGAGGTATGACAGTAAAAAATAAATCGCTTTATTCTAACAAAATGTAGTGACAATTCATTCAATCTAGAGTTTGCTCTTTGTTAAGTTTGTAGCAGCAGCAGCAGCAGCATCAGCAGCAGCAGCAGCCTTCTTTCTTTTTTCTTGCTCACGCTGAGAAATACGTAAAATACCTTCTTGTGCAGTTGTCGCTACCAAAGTACCGTTTTGGCTGTAGATCTTGCCGAAAACTATGGCTCTTCCGTTGTCAGCTTGAGGACTTTGAACGTCATACAACAGCCATGTATCTGCTCTGGCTGCTGGATAATGGAACCATATACTATGATCTAGTGAGGCAAGCATACCAAGGCCTCTTGAATTAATAAGATGGCCATGAGCAGCGGCAGCAGTGGTAATAAACCCACTATCAGATGCATATGCAATGATGCAAGCATGAAGCTTCATATCATCGTTCAGCGATCCTCTGGTTTTAAACCAACGTTGCTGTTCACAAGTGCAGCCATTAGTAAACCACACGCTTGTTGCATATTGGAAAAAGAAACTTACACTGTGAGGGCTGGGTTCCACTCTACCTGTAATCACTTGTTGCGGTGATAGCGTTTTAACTGCACGGGAGTCAATGGCTAGGTCCTGTTTAAAGATGTCATTATGAAATTGGGCTATCAGACTTGATGGTACACACACCTCCTCTAATCTCTTTTGGGTCGTCTTTTTCACATTCTCAGAAATACTCTCAGTGATAGCCAAAGTGTTTTTCAATACTTCAATGTCACTAAATCGTTATGTTAGGCACTTTTCAAGTGAAAAAAGCGACTATATACAAAATCTTACGAAGTCAATGTCTCCGGATCTACCGTTTGAGGCATAAGCGTCTAGTATATCGTCAGCTCGCATATTTGTTTCCAAATCCACAACTCACTTGATGACTTAATGTAACTGAATCATCAGCCTTAACAAAACTACAACTGCAGATAAAGATGGCTTTTCCCTTTTGCGTTGCCGTTACAGTACGAGTGGCATATGATTTTCCTTCTCTTATTCGCTGAATGCTGTAAATCACTGGTATCTCAACACTGCAAGCCAATATAAAATAAGCATGGAGGGACTATGGTCATAGCCAAATGTTAGTGTTGAGTGACCAGAGTAAATTGTATGGTTTACATGAACAAAGAAGTCTTCGTCTACGGTATCCCAAGCAGCTCTCAATGCTTGAGCCACAACCTAGAATATTATAAATATATCAAATGCCGTTGTTATGGTTCGTTTTACACATTAACTTACTTGCCCACCAAACGCTCCTCTTGCCCCCCAAGGCAGCCACAACTCTTTGCTCATGTAGAGGTTAGTATCAATTAACTGCACATCAACTGCATTCCTCATCTTCAATGCGAAATCCACATCTTGTATCTGTTCTACTATTCCTTCGTTTTTGTTTTCTCTAAAATTAACCTTGGTAGCAGGTGTCGACATATTTTCTACTGATAAAGAATATAAAGAGAGCCTGGTTTTCCCAGGTTACCTTTTTACATGACAAACTGGAAATTCGGTTCCTCCAGAAAAGCTTATTGTGACACAACACCAGCCAAATGTAAAATATTGCGCAAAAATGCGCAGATCTCATCGTTCTAGTCTTCCAAGCATCTAACAAAATGGTACTATTGCCAAAACAAAGACAGAGGATGTAGTTACAGGCCTTCAAGCCACGTTTTATTTTCCATATATTAATTAACAAAACTTGTAATACTATCTCCTGTTTATGACTAAAACCAAGCACGCAACTCTTTTGATGGATTGGTGGTATGAGGGAGAGAAATTAGCTGATAAACTTATTTAAAAGATAGCAATTTCCATAATTTCTTGCAACAGGACCCCACCACATCCTCTGTCTTCGTTTCGACAACAGCACCATTGTGTGTCGTTCCTAACACAATTGAGGTTGCCTCCACTCCGACTTCCGATGTGGCTCTGTTCTCTGCATCATTAGAGAATTGTTTTGTAATTAATGATCCACGTGCGTGTTGTTCGGATGGTCTATCATAATACTGTTCGAAAGTATTTGCAGATTGTGACCAATTGCCATGTTCTCTGATTGTCTGGATGGCAACCACTCCTTGCACTGCCTTTGTGCTTGCAGTAAACCTTAAGGAGTGGGCCTTGAACACATTCGTATCAACTCCAGAGACTTTCATCAGGGCGGTTAATCAAGAGGTAGCAGTTGAGGGAAGAATTGAACGACATGAGTTCTTATCATTAATGTTTGCCAAGAATAATGCCTGGTCTTCTGTGAGATTACAACGCAAAGCGTTGGAACTTTACCTGCAAGTTGTCCAGAAGGATGATCTCTTGGATCTCTATTGCGAGGTCTTGGAGGGCTACTGAGGATGTACCGCCTGATCTCATAGCGTCTTTAACGGTGGTAGTGTTGTCGGTGAAGATTTGTAGGTATTCCCCTTCGAGTTCTTTTGAAAGCAGCAGAAGAGCAAACTTTACTGTTACAATTTCGTGTAAGGGTGGTGTTTCTATCCAGAGTAACCAGCAAAAAGCAGTGATGTTGTGGTGATTTCGCTGGGAAATATGACACTATCATCCATCGCATACCATTCAAGAGACATCCGAAGCAGCAAAATAGGTTACTGAATCCACAAAAGCTGCCCTCTCTTCTCCCAGATGTGTTGCGCGTAAAGATGAAGTCTTTACCCAGAGTAAGCAGCAAAAAGCTGTGATTTTGAGTGTAAAGTCCATATACAGGGTTTCTCGAAATCATTCGTGCACTTGGAGAAAAAAATTCCAAGCAATAAAAAATTAAAAAATCAACCAGTTACTGAAAAAAAATTCAAGCATGAAGGCAATGACAATCCAAGCTGAAAAATGATAAAAAATTCAAGCGTGTTCAATTATATTAAATAAATTTCCTGTTCAAACAATGCTCGATCTTCGCTACTTTTTGTGCACGATTTTTTCATTAAGTTTGCGCTTAGACTAGTACTTGAATTTTTTTTCAGTAACTGCTTCACCAAGTGGACGAATAATTTCGAGAAACCCTGTGCCACCAGACTTTTATGCAGTACTCGCCTACATTACCTCTACTCCTCTGTACAGTTTGGTGTAAGTGTGGTGTCGAATTTGTTTTAGGTAATACATAGTATTTACGATATGGAGGAATAAAAAATTCAGGATTTAGTTTACGAGCAACAAGGTTGTGTTATAAATGCTGCTGTTGACATGTGTACAGTATTGTATCTTATGCTTCAATAGTAAGAATCAGCTATACCTAGTATAAACATATTTACATGACTTTTGCAGACAACTTTTAATTATACTGCAATTAGTAAATAATCTGCATTCAACCGTTGTTTGATCCTCAGAAAAAATATAATATAAAGTGATAAGCTATAATCTTATGCTTTTTCAATGGACATGCACAGTTGATTTTGTCATCTACCAATATGTGGAAGCAATATTATATCACGCCCGTTCTATGTTATTTGGGGCATCCTCTTTTAACCAAGTTCTCACATACGAATTGTGGGTCAAGTGCATTACTTTTGACAAAAGAAGATTTTGGAGTAAATCTTTCAGATGTACACAGTTTTGAGCTATTCGTTTCAAAAAAATTATTGTAAATCTGACAACCAACAAGTGAGAACTATATATCAGTGGAAGGTAGAATTGTTTGCATTACTATAAAGACGTGATGTGTAAACAGTTTTTTACGATGAATCACGATATTTTACATATTTACATTTCTAGCTACTTTCCTTCACCTTTTTAGATAATTAATAATGAAATAAGAAAGTATCATAGGTTAGAGAAAACAAATGTTTGGAGTTAATAGTTATTCAATTGGTACCACGTTTGAATAAACCACTTTCTCAAATCAAAATACGAGAATGTGGTTTTCTGAGATTATGCATACTGCAACCTCCAAAAGCATGTTGCCTTGGTTTTGGATCTTTCCTTTTTAATAGGATCAGCAGAAATATTAAATGAAAACTGAAGATCAGTTGTCAATTATAAATGTGGCAAATAGGTAAAACTCAACTGTTCGATTCTGATCGTTCCTGAGGTCACCTTGGGTTTATAGTCAACGAATATAAAATAATAGTGTACCCAATAATTCAAACAACATTTCCATAATAATCTTAAAGCACTTGATAATACATCATGTATATTTTCCCGCCAGATTACGGCACAGAAATGGAAGTTTGAAATAAGAAACAGAAGGCTTTTGTGTATACTCAACCGCCGTCAAACCACTCTAGATGCAATACAACCGTATAGTTGGAGTGTTGCTTCCAAAGTGGCAGATAATATGTAAGAATTGCAGATCTACATATTTTCACGCACTTTTTTGTGCTCAAATATGACAACGACATGTCTACTTTTTCGTGTAAACCTATAACAATTTCAAAATGCTGTTAGTCAATTTTTTACTCTTCTTTCCCTCTCTTCATTTACTATGAACCAAAAACTATATGCTGTAACCAAGAGTAACTCTCAAGTAAAATTGATAATAAGTATATCATTTGCCTTTGCCAAAGAAGAATGAGAATAAGCTACTGTTTCCCATGGCCATCATCTCAATTTGACAACAATCAATTGCTGTCAAATGATCAGGCATTTATTCGGAGACAGACAAAAAGAGTTATAGAATACAATGAATCCTCTTTAGGAAATTAAAGTCGTTTTTCTTCGGATGAATGAAATGCTAGTTTACTCAGGAACATTATAGTCATATTATTAAGTTGATATAATAATGAAATTATATCGTTATCCCAAGTAGTAATTACTCGAAGTATACAGTGCCATTTAGTTTTTTTTAGCAGCTGACGGATTTATTGGGGTTTCCTATAAAACATCTGGTTATTGCATATAGGGAATGAAAAAGGGCTTAATCTCAGCAAATTGTTTTGAGGCAGTTGTTTCATAACCTGAAAGTTGATAGTAATCAGATTCTTTCATCATTAAAACACTCATCTTTAAGCGATATTAGAATCTGTCTTCTGTGAACCAGTAGTGCGACTCTATAATTAAGCGAAGCGACATCGGACGGCTAGTGTTGATAAACGCAACTCAGAATCGTTATACAATACCATGTTGTATCGCACCATTCAGATATGTCTTGTATATAAATATGGCACAACACCGAGCTGGTGTGACATGAATTTAGTAGAAAAGACAGCCCTCCCTAAAACGGAAGGTTGTCATCCGTTACTCTTGCAGGCACACAGCTGTATTCTGTTGTATTTAAAAACGACAGCTTTCAAACAAAAAATTCTTTTTCATTCTTTTTGTTTGTTTACTTTTTTTTTTTTTTTTTTTTTTTTTTTTTTTTTTTCCCTCTCCTTTAATAAATTTTTTTAAAAACAACGAAATGCTTGAAAGCATTGAGCAAAAACGTTCCATCAAGTTCAAAAGCATATTTCGACAACAAATTGACACAAATCAAACGTCTTTGGGTCGCAAATCAGCTGCACATTTAGAGATTTCCCCGCCAATCCTTCAACATTCAACAAGCATTTTTTCTTTGGTTTCTCCTACGAGAACAGCATTTCACGCTTTTTGTGACGAGAAGAATCAAAATGAAATGCCTTATGAGCTTTATCAGCCGTTATCTGCACCTCCGCCGATTCCTCAACAAAAGAGCCCATTTGCAAAGAAAATGCCCGCCAAGGTTAATTCAATCTCTCCCTCCCCTCGTCGTCATCTAATAGCTAATGGCTCAAAGCAAAACCTTAAACGTCCCGTGCATACTCTGGAAGTATCACAGCAGCAACAACAAAACACTAGATCAACCAACAACCCTATGCGCCATGCTGAGGCCCGTCGCACCGTTGCAAGCGATCCTCGAGTGGTTAAAGGCAATTCTGAAAAGAAAAAGAGTAGCCGAAGACACTCTTGCTCGTCTACCATTTACAAGGACGCCGAGAAAGAAGCCAGCAGTGGCAGTAAATTTCTCTTGAAAGGACTTCGCAGCAGTAAAGTTGGCGCATGGTCTCCTTCTGTAGCATCTGTGGAGCCCTGTACTAGCAGGTCCACGCCAAGCAAAATCAAGGCGTACAACGTTCAGAGCAAAACAGACGATGTTGAGAAGCAACGCAAAATACAAGAGCTCGAGGATTTGATCACTGGCCGCCGTGGAAGCACTCTTAAGCTTAGCTTGACCCCGAAGGGGTTAGCATAAATGAACGAATTATAGGATCATTTCGGTCCAATTTTCAACCTATTCAACATTTCAACAACTTATTACTATTACTTTATACATTATTATATAGTTACGATAATTTAATTTACTATTATGCTCATATTTCTATAGATTTTTTCACATCAATCCTTCTCAGTCACTCTCTCCTAATCGCCGATGTCAAAATTGATGTCTTGATCCCCTATAATTTACCTAATTTATGACAAACAGCTAATATTTATACAAATAAACTACTACTTTTATGACACAGTATTATGCTTGTTTTGAATAAGAATTCTGTTTAGCCTATATCTATGCATATATAATGTAACCTTTGCTTTATTGACCGAATTGAATTTGAGTATATATACACAAGCTTGTGATAACAAGGAAGATGATGGATGCGGTTAATGGTATCGAATTACTTTGTCAGGTTTGTAATATTATTCATGAGACCTTTTCATTGAATAAAGAAAAAAAGATTGTATAACTTTAAGCTTCGTATAGAATAATTAATCTTGAATATCTTCAATATCATTAGGTGTAATAAGTAATATCAATTGATTGTTATTACTATTATTATTATGTGTCGTAGATTCATAATGAGTTTGCACATGTGGCCTTGGAATGAACTGAGGCAATAAAGACGTCGTGCTTCAGTTCATGTAGGTTTAGGCATCATCTGAGTCGCTCTCGTAGTTTGGTGGGAACCAAAATTGCCTTATCCATTCTTTGAAGTTGGCTTGACTGCCTGCGATTTCAATCATACTCTTAAAATTTTGTATGTGAGGATTCAACCTGTGAATCAAACGTTGCAAGCAATCTAAAGTTGTGCTAGAAAGATGTGAAGCTACGGCATGTTTATCACTTATTTCCTCTGCAGCGTCATAAAATATAGATCTGAGCAAATTTCGGTTCCTATCCATTCTGAGGCAGTGCAGATTCAATCAAATGATAAGCACTTCTTTGAATACGGAAAGTGTAAGATCTAATTCTTTTGTTGGCCAAGTTGAGATCAAGATCAACACCCAAAGAAGTGGAACTTAAGGAACTATTGTACAACCTTATGTTTTTTCTGAACTCTTTCGACAGAGCATTATTTCCACTAAGCAAGTTAGAAATCTCTGGTGGAGTTGCTTTCCATGGTCCTAAAATAGTTTCGCCCGAGTTACAACAGAAATGAAATAAGGGAAGAAACAGATGCCATAGTTTTGAAGCCGTAAGGACAAAATATGCCACTGGACTGCAAGGAAAACTGTTCAAAAAGCTCAAATCCGGTCAAACTGCGCAAGAAGAAATCTACAAAGTCATTTATTTTTACAAAATGGCATCAAGACCTTATAACTTTCAAGAGTTTTTACTTTTATCCATGAAATCATAAAAGGCTTTTTGAGGCAATTCTACATTACCTAAATGTTGATGATAAATTAGAAATGACAGCCTTCTCTTTCCGTTGTACGATGTATCATTACCAATCATTTTCATCCTTTTTTTGCCCTCCTTTTGCTTTTGCAGGAGCTTCATTTTTCGCGAGACATCTCCACCATACTATATATTGTATATATTGCTTTATAAGTGAGTGTAGCATTTCATTTTGATCTTATGTGCTTACGCATTTAGCCGTGACATTTTTACGCATGGCGGATACACTGTAAAAAGAAAAGAAAAACGTTTAGCATCATGTGAGGATCATCAATAATTCAAACGTTTACGTTTCTCTGGCAATGATCTTTGTCCCTAAAGCAGTTTGGATTGAAACGTCAAACAGCTGTCTCTGAATGACTCCTTTTAGTCTCTTGACCCAGTCTCTGCCAACAATGTCAACTTGGCTTCGATGCAAAATCACAGAAAGTGCATCGACAGGCTTTGAATTCAAAAGAACATTCATCTGTCCAGCATTTGAGGTGTAAATATTCAACATTTGACATATTTTTGATGATATTAGGATACCTTTACTAAATCGCTATCTTCATATCCGCCGTCTTCGTAATCAAAGGAGGCGTATCCAGAAGATCTGCTCTTGAGTTCATCATAGAAGTCTGTCACCACTTCTGCAAGAGGAATTCTGTACTTCATCATGACACGTGTTTCATCCACATACACATATTCTAATTGCTCTCCTCTGCGAGACTGCACAGTAAATGTCAATTATCGTCTATTGCCCAATTATCTTGTTACTTACGCCGCATAATTCAATCAATTTACCCATATATTCCTACGCGCCCATGTCAGACTAAAAATTGGTTGCTATCAATAGCAACTTACATCAGGGAAAATAAGGGTTGCTAATACCATAGGTTCTTGCAATTTCGACACTTTGAATGAACGCTCCTCGAGATCAGGAAAATCTGCTGGATTCCTTACTAATTTCGAGCTGCCGTCTCGGTAAACGACTACAAAACGAAAACTAGGTTTAATGGAGAGCGTATATTTCCTTGCCATTTGAGGACAGGATTGTACCTTTGTAAGGCACAGTTGGTTGTGTCACAATGATATTAGCATCGTATTCCTAAATCAAAAAGCTGTCTAGTCAGCATACATGTTGACCTCATCTGAAAGCAATTACATTTTCCAGACGCTGTCTAAACACATCCATATGCAATGTTCCCAGAAATCCTAATCGCCATCCTTGACCAAGAGCATGGCTAGTCTCTTTGTGCACCGTGACACTGGCGTCGTTTAAGGTCAATTTCTTGATATTTTCATCCAATTTTCTGAAATCATTCGTGTCTACAGGGAAGATGCCAGCAAACACCATGGATTGGGCAGGCTGAAAGCCTGGTAAAATCTCTACTTTTTGGCCCAAATGATGAAAGGTATCACCGATATGGGCCTCTGACGCACTTTTCATGCCACAAACAATATATCCAACCTGACCAGCATGTCTATATTTTTGTGAGTGAAAACCAGGTGATCAGATGGCACACTTACAAATAACCTGTGGGTACTTGCTCAGGGTGCATGATGCCGATCTCAGTGATTTCGTATTTAGTGTCAGAATGCGCAGAAACAACCTTGTCGCCTTTTCGCAGCATACCATCCTTCATTCCAAGCATACAGACTACACCAACGTACTTATCATACCACGAATCAAACAGCAATGCTCGAAATGGCTTGTCTATGGACGCAGCTGGCGGCGGCACTTTTTCAATAACGCTCGGCAATACTTTATCAATGTTGATCCCTGATTTGGCAGAAATCTGCAGAATGTCATCTGTATTCAGCTCAAAAGCACTTTCAATCTGCTTCAATACTCGCTCGGGTTCTGCACCAGGCAAATCAATCTTGTTCAAGACGGGTATAATCTCTAATCCTTCTCCAAATGCCAAATAAAAGTTTGCTACTGTTTGTGCTTGGATGCCCTGTGCAGCATCCACCAACAGCAGCGTCCCTTGACATGCAGCTAATGATCTTGACACTTCGTAACTAAAATCAACATGTCCCTATCCTACGGATAAGTTGACGACTCTTAATCAGTGAAATGTGCATACATACAGGCGTGTCAATTAGATTCAGTAGGTATTCTGTGCCATTGTGACTATAAAACATGGATACTGTCTACCATGTTGCAACAGGTAAGAAAGGGTGGGATCTTTGTCAAGGAAAGGTTGGATCCTTCTTACCTGAGCTTTTACAGTGATTCCTCTTTCTCGCTCGACTTTCAGCTTATCCAGCACTTGCTTATTCGAACCTGTTGCCGATATTGTGTTTGTCAACTCTAATAATCTAGCGCAAAATACATCAAGCTTCAAAATTATTGCACAACCCGACCTTGAAGAATTTTTTTACCTGTCAGCCAAAGTACTTTTTCCATGATCTGCGGTTTCAACGTAGTAAGCATGATGTCAAACTAGACACTAGTATTTCATTTTACCTATATGAGCAATGATGCTGAAGTTTCTTATGTTTTCTGCAGGAAATGCTGTCAAATCGATCACTTTGCTGGGATTGGCACCTTTTAATTTCTAGGATACATTCGTTATGCTCCAGCTTTCAAACTTGAATGCCTATGCTTACCTCAGTAGAGCTTTTTGAGTTCCATCTTTTATAGACGCACGATATGGAACCATATGATGTTGTTTTTATATGCTTACAAAACAACAAGGAAGTCCTTTGTATAAACATGATTGTTTTGGAGAAAATTGGAACAGCCCTCCCCTCTTGAAAATCAAGCAAAAATTTAATCTAGTCACCGTGGTAGCAAGAGTGGTGCCAGTCTACTGCATATCATCCGAGCCATGATTTCCCCGCCTTGTTGTCAAAACCATATATAAATGCGAAAAAAGCTCCCGATAATTTTTATCTCATCCTTTTCTCTTGCATTTTTTTTCTTCCCAAATTAGCAATGTTGAGGTTTTCACAAAGAAATTTTAGTGTTGCAACACGACGTCAATTGCATGCAAACATTGAACGCCGTATTTTGACAAACAAATCATTGGAGGGAACTGTCAAAGCGACTTCCTTAATAGCTGTTGCATTGAAGAGACAGCCCATGTTAGCCACGTATTACGGTGCCAAACGATTTTATAATGGTAGTTGATGACTATATATTACATGCATGCACAAGTATTCTGATGCGTTAAGCCAGGAGGAACACCTGGGCAAGGTGGACAAGGCTTCAGATTGAATCCTAATCAAGAGCAGGAGCAGCAAAAACCTCTAGAACAATTCGTAAAATTATTTGTTATTCAACAGAATGACGATGTATTTTCTAATGGGGGTATTCTTTTTTTTAGGGAATTGATCTCACTGCAATGGCAGAGAAGGGAAAACTGGGTATGTATGAAGGCAAATGTTCTGGATATTTCGATGTCGGACTTGTGAAGAGATGCCATCACGATTGTTATATAACATAATTTACTAAAACCTAACCAAAACAGACCCTGTCATCGGCCGGGATGAAGAGATTAGACGAACTTTGGAAGGTATAGTAGTAGAAAAATTGATAAAGGTGATGCATACTTATATTTTCCATCACAGTGTAAGTTTTTGCGACGTTTTTGTGCGAAAGCCATTAACGCCAGAGTAATGTAGATTGGCTCGACGTACCAAGAATAACCCAGTATTGATTGGTGAAGCAGGGTAAACGTTGATTTAAGAATTGCGTGTATTATGATTCAAATATCTAACCCTTGTTTGTGAATGACAAAAATTTAGTGTCGGTAAAACCGCGATTGCTGAAGTAAAAGCCATTTGCATGAATTGAGATTTGGTAGAACGCTCATGAAAAAAAAAAAAAAAAACAAATTTATAGGGTTTGGCTCAACGTATTGTCGCGAATGAAGTACCCGAATCAATCCAAGGGAAGCGAGTAATTGCCTTGGATTTAGGTGTAAGCTGTCAAATATATCCATGCAAATGTATTGCAACCACTAACATTTTCAAGCTAGGCTCTTGTCGCAGGTGCAAAATATCGGTTAGTCAATCCAAGTCATGTTTCAAGTCTCAGTATACTTACATTTGTCTAGCGGCGAATTTGAAGATCGTCTTAAAGGTGTCTTGAAGGAGGTGTCTGAATCAGAAGGGAATATCATTCTGTTTGTGGACGAAATTCACACATTGCTCGGATTGGGAAAATCAGAGGGCGCTATGGATGCAAGCAATTTGCTCAAGGTAAGGACTATCAGTATAAAAACACAATTATCAACTTGCTGAAACAAAAAAAAAGCCTGCATTGGCTAGAGGTCAACTACGATGTGTCGGTGCTACCACAATTGATGAGTATCGCAAGTATATTATGCAAGACCCTGCTTTGGCTCGTCGTTTCCAGCAAGTTATGGTTGAAGAGCCCTCCGTGCAAGACACAATCTCCATTTTACGTGGCCTTAAAGAGCGCTATGAAGTGCACCATGGTGTTCGTATTTCTGATGCTGCCATTGTAGCTGCTGCTATTCACTCTCATCGATACATTGCAGACCGCTTCCTTCCTGATAAGGCCATTGACCTCATTGATGAGGCGTGTTCGAAGCTTCGTCTGCAACAAGAGAGTAAGCCGGAAGCACTGGAAAACCTTGACCGTCAAATCATGACGCTTCAAATCGAGCTAGAAAGTTTGCGCAAAGAAACCGATATCATGTCTGTTGAACGTCGTGACAAATTGAAGCAGGACCTCGAAGACAAGCAACAAGAAAGCAAGCGTTTGTCAGAGATTTGGAATACCGAGCGTCAGAAGCTGGACGAAATCAAAAAGGTGAAAGAAGATTTGGAAAAGGCTCGTGTTGATCTGGAGCAAGCCCAGCGTGCTGGCAACTTCCAGCGTGCGTCTGAATTGAGATACGGTGTCATTCCCAACCTAGAAAAGAAACTGCCCACCGAAAATCAAGCCGAAGATGAGAACACCGAGTCGTTTATCCACGAAAGAGTAACATCAAACGACATTGCTCGTGTAGTTTCTCAAATGACCGGTATTCCAGTACGCAACTTGATGAAGGGAGAGCGCGAGAAACTGCTGCACATGGAAGATGTCATGACAGAGCGTGTCGTAGGTCAAGATGAAGCTATTCACGCTGTTGCTGACGCTGTTCGCTTGAGTCGTGCTGGCTTGCAAAATCCAAGCAAGCCCATCGCCTCGTTCTTGTTCCTAGGCCCCACTGGTGTTGGTAAGACTGAGCTGTGCAAGACTATCGCAAAGTTCTTGTTTGACACAGAAAACGCCATTGTTCGTGTGGATATGTCTGAATATATGGAGAAGTTCAGCGTCAGTCGCCTGATTGGTTCCCCTCCAGGTTATGTCGGCCATGAAGAAGGTGGTGAATTGACTGAAGCTGTTCGTCGTCGTCCATATGCTGTTGTTCTGCTTGATGAGATGGAAAAGGCACATCACGACGTATCCAACATTTTATTACAGGTGCTTGATGATGGCGTCTTGACAGATACTAAAGGCCGCAAGATCGACTTCCGTAACACAATCATTATCATGACATCCAACTTGGGTGCTGAGGCCTTAGTCCATGATACGAACCAAGAAGGCATTGTCAGCGCTCGTGCCAAGGAGAGCGTTATGGAAGCTGTTAGACGCAGCTTCGCCCCCGAGTTTGTCAATCGCATTGACGAAATGGTAATCTTTAATCGACTTTCAAAGTCTGCTCTGCGTGATATTGTTGATGTTCGTATCAAGGAAGTGGAGAGCCGTACAGCGGATCGCCGTATTAAGATTGACGTTGACATTAAGGCAAGAGATTGGTTAGGAGAACGTGGTTATGATCCTGCGTACGGCGCTCGACCCTTGAATCGCTTGATTCAAAAGAAATTGCTGAATCCTTTAGCTCGCCTATTGATCGATGGAGGTGTTCGCACAGGAGAAACTGCAAAGATCTCAGTAGAAACTCTAGAGAATGGTGAGACTGATTTGGTTATTCAGAGAAACCATGCTCCTGGCACTGCTGCTACTGAAGAGGAGAACATTACAAAAAAGCGCTTGGCGCCGGTTGGAGACGAGGAGACCTTGATTGAAGAGGGGGAATGGGAGAAAAAGAATGACAATACGAACGGTGATGATGTAAAATCTCAGGACAAGTAAAAAATGTACAACAAACAGTGTCCTGCGGTCAATCCTATGTATGGCCATTTCGTTTCTGTAATAATTTTTCGTCGCATAAACCTTTTATTCAAAAATATAACAATTTGCTGCTGTGAATTAATGTGAAGAAATAATTGTTTATTACACGGAAAATATGCTTGTTTAATTATATACTACTAGTGAATTCAAGTGAACTGATGGGAAGGTAAAGTGTAGATGTGAGGTGTGGTGTGATTTAGGGAATGTGACGATAGATTATTGTTTATATTGTCCATAAGCAAGCCATGATAAATTAAAATTTATTATGGAACGGGATCTACTGAGATATGTTCCTGGATTTTGTTCTGGGGTGAGTTTACTTGGATTTGACGTACGGTTGGGGAATTGATACATTAGCGATAATCTTCTCGTTACGTTTTCAGAATTTGTAACCAAATATTTGTATTCAAGATGAATTATTATGAAAATAAAAACTATTTTTACTCATACCTTTTGATAGACACATCGCCCAGTGGAGAGTAAGTTATGCTCAGATAGCGATATTCATGCATGTTTTTGTCAAGCTTAAAAGAAGCTTATTTCGCTGTATATCAAAACGTTTATGCGTTTATATGAAATGTAAGCAAAGTCGAACAATTTGTTGGAAGCGACATAACATTTGATTTACATGACAGACGATCTTTTCATTTTAAGAATTTTGGGTAATTATCAACCATATAAATTGCTAGTAATACCACAAATAAACGTAATTTTATTTTATTTTTTATCCCTCTTTTTACGACCTAACCCCCATCTAGTCTTCTTTTCTTCGGGCTGCTGTGGTTGAGGAGCGAATACAGGCGGAGGAGTCGATTCTGGTGTAGGGATATCATTGCACTCTTCTTTCTGCAGTATAGGTGATTTAAGATTAAAGTGGTTATCGTTATTATTGTCTGATCGCAAAGGATTTACAGGAATAGTGGCAATAGTGGGATGCTGTAATGATAGTGCTGATGGCCCGCCGTTGCTTTGATTATTATTACTTTCATCCATTTTTTTCGCTGTTTCCAATCCTATATTAATAGCATCCATATTCAAATCGACTGCTTGATAAAACAGGACATATCCTGATCCACTTCCCGGAAGATCGCTAAAGTACTTTTGAATATCCTCCTCTTGGATTTGCTAGAATAGTCTCAATTGAAATCGTCCTTTTCAAATTTCACAGTAGAGGTACTTACTGTCACTACATCGTCATCAAAAAGCATCCATTGGCCATTGCTTTTGATAATAGCAACATAATGTCCATGATGAGGTCCACTATTATATTAAACATGAGTAAGTCGAGCCTTTGATTTGAATTTCAAAAAAAAAAAAAAACCTTCCAATGTGCACTACTATGCCCCAAAGCTCATACATTCTATCGGCATCTTCGGTATCGTCACTCTAATCACTTTAGTTTAGTACTTTTATAGTAAAATACAATACATTAAATCATACTGTGTTGAATAATCTCAATTCAAAAGGAAAAACCACTCTATAAGTTAATTTGATGTACTTTTGCAGTTGCTCTTGATATTTGAAACGCTTTAGATGAAGTGCCAATATGTTGGGTAGTTTCTTAATCTTCATTCTAGACGAAATTTCTTTAAAAATCAACAACATCAGCATTCATATGAGGATATTACCTTTTTTCTGCTTCTTGAAGACCGGAGCAAACATCACAGAAGTATTTGTTTTTATGGCATAATGTTTCGCTTGCCGAGAATTGCCTTAGGCAAGATGTAATAGACGAATTCATTTCCACATCTATCGATAAATCCATAAAACACTCATCTCTACTAGTGACCTAATAGTTGTTTGGTTATCTCGACAAAACTTGATGCAGCAAACTTACAGTTTCACAAGATAAGCATTTTGTTTCATTCGAAAATACACCTTCGAATAATTGATGAACCCATGTGTTCTTTGGGTTTTGTCCCGTACCTGTCGCAAATGTTGAGTTGGTTTCAATACCGTACACAAAGATAATACATCGTACCTGCCGTACTGTCGGTTTGGCTATCACTATTGGTACTTCCTTGCTTGCTCTCATTTTCATCTGCTATTTTTTGTTGATATTTCTGGACATCTTCGGCAATAGTGTTTAATGTATAATTTAAAAACTCATGAGCATCTTGATGCATGCTTGATCGAAATAGCTCTGTGTATAAATATCAGCACACTGCATACAAAAAGTATTAAGAATACCAACCATTCTCTTTTTTGACCTTGTTGATAAAGTTCACAGGTGCAATTACTCCATTCTTCTTTTTATTTTGTGATATTTTCCAAAATAAGTCTTTTAGCGAGGAAAAAAGAGTGTCTTCCATACCAGGAGCTAAATTCATATTATTTTGATCTTTCTCAATAACAGTTGGCTGGGTAGCCGGTGTCGTATTACTCGAGCGTTTATTAGTATTCTCTTTACTTGGTGTATTCGTCCCACTTTTTGGATTCGAGGAAGGAGATGAAGAGGTGGTAGACGAGCTTGTCGTTGGAAAATACGAATGTCCATTGCTCATAGGAGAATTAGGATGTATCGGTTGTGGTGTAAAAAGTTGAGCTGTGCTGACTTGTGGAAAATTCAATACACATTGTCGAAATGGTTTACAAAAGTAAAGAGCTTGAACTACCGAGTTACTATAACTGTTGTTCTCAATTGTTAGGTCTTATACGTATTTCTTTATTCAATTGTACCTACCATGTATTACCAAACTAAAATAACAACAAAAAAAAAGGAAAGACCATCAGCGGAAAGGCTAATTGTAGAGTAGATTGCAACTTACATTTTCTAGACCGAAATAGCGTTCTCCTTCATCAACAGCATCGTTATCAATAGCTGGTTTTGCTCCATGTCCATTTCCAGATTGCTGACCCTAATGCATATGACATGAATATGATGTTTATTGTCATGGCTTCAAATTGGCTATTCGAATTACCAAACCCATCCATTTGAATAGCGATGTACTTGACATTTTTTATATACTGATATATGTGCTTATAAATATTTTTCGCTGTATTGTTAGAGGATTTTCCGCCTGTTTGTGTTTGTTTATAAAAATAGAAGGAGAAAAGCAATAATAGTAACCTAAAGCGCGGCAAAGCTCCATATATGTTTGCTTCCTCGAAGCAACGTCATTTGAGAAAAGCGGAGTTCCTCATCATAGCAACCAAAGACGACTCTATCTTTAGTTGCTAGGCGACCAGATCAGATGTGATTTGCCAAGCATCCAAGGTAAAAACAAGTAGAGAAATCTATTCTACCTTTTGGCTTTTCAAACAGACATCAACTTCTTATGGTAGAGCATTGAAATGAACCTTAAATTTAGAGATAATGTTCAGATCTTCAACCCCAATGTGACTCGACCAACGTTCAAAACGAAGTGGCTTATTGAAATAGAAAAAATATTGATACAGGATACTTTGAATTCAATCTCTACTTGAGTTTACAATCTCTTTAACCTCTCTAATAATATAATATAATGGCTGTTGATACTGCGTATGTTATTGATTTCTGAAACAAAGCATTTCTTGTACAGTGACACGACATGAAATCTTGTATTAACGATTTCTGTATCAACATTTGTAGTGCACCAGCTAAGGCTTCCTGGGCTGATGAATATGAGGACGAGGAAGGTAATCTATCACAACCAAAGATGGCGACAAACACTCGATAACCGAATGCTCAAAAAAAAAAAAAAAACGAAAAAACTTGAAAAACTAGATTCTTTCCAACCTCAAATGTACACTGACGAA
The DNA here is from genome assembly GCA_025201805.1 of Parasitella parasitica. Lineage (NCBI taxonomy): Eukaryota > Fungi > Mucoromycota > Mucoromycetes > Mucorales > Mucoraceae > Parasitella > Parasitella parasitica. Next base: position 44,754 of record MU619369.1, on the reverse strand, counting down.
GATGGCAACAAGGTTATTATTGAATATAGAGACAACGATGATGGCAAGAAAGTCAAGGTTGGATTATTTAAGCGAAATAAACTCGGATGGTATTAATGCGAATTATTTCATCTACTTAGGTTACTCGTAAACTTCGTGCAAAGCTCATAACTGAACATGTCAATAAAAGTGTTGCACTGCGTAAAAAGTGGGCTAAATTTGGAGAAGAGAAGGGTAACAAGGCCGGCCCTGATCTTTCTACTACCACTATTGGTGAAAATATTCCTTTGAAATTGGGATCAAGTACCGGCAAGGTATGGAAAAGATACATGTTATGCATTAGTGAGCATGTTTAGCTAATGATATTCAATGGTAATTAGACTGTGGAAGCGGCTACGGAAGAAGAAGCCAAGGAGAAGCTTAATGGTCAACTCAAGGCCAAGAATATTGCATGCCGTATTTGTAAAGGAGAGCATTTCACAAGTAAGTGTCCTTATAAGGACACTATGAAGCCTTTGGACGAAATTGCTTCTACAATCGAAGCTGTTAAACTCGACGGAGCCGAGACTGCATCAGAAGCAGCAGACAGTAGTTCAGGACCTAGCAAATATACACCTCCCCATCTTCGTGGTAAGGCGCAAGGTGGTAGTGGTGAGTCTATGCGTGGCGATCAAAAGCGTGATGATTCTGCCACTCTCCGTGTTACAAACTTGTCTGAAGATGTTACTGACAACGATATATATGATCTCTTTGGCCGGTTCAACGGCCTCGCCCGTGTCTTTCTGGCTCGTGATCGTGAAACCAATCTCTGTAAGGGGTTCGCTTTTGTTACCTTCAACGAGCGTGAACAAGCTGAGAAGGCTCAGCAGAATATCAACGGCCGTGGCTATGATAATCTCATTTTAAGAGTCGAGTTTGCTAAGAGCAATTAGTTTCTTGTGCTAATAAAAAAATTTGCTCATGACGTACCGAAGGCTGGCTGTTGGAAGCCAGTGGTGATATTTTAACCGAAGAGAGATGAATCATTCGTTTTCTTTTTTTCTTTATTTCTTTTCTTTTTTCTTCTTCTTTTTCTCTTTTTTAAGCAACAACGCACAATGTCTCCACCACTGGAAACAAACGACAAAAAACCATCACCCCCACCGCATTCGCAAAGAGTCGATGACAGCCTATCTCTTTTACCTAATAACAATAATAATAACAATAACAATAACACTAACAATAATGATCAAGCGATGGACATTTTCCTGAGCCAAGTGGCCGGATATAACAATCAGCATTTATCCTTTGATTCCTCATCGAATAGTCAGCTGGGGATCGATCCTAATCAGCTTCTTGAGCAAAATATGAAGATAAAGCAAGAGGAGCAACCAGGATTTGCCAAACCGGCAGAGCGTACAAAGAAGGATAAGCAGAAAGCGAAAGAAGCAGGACATTCTTCTTTGCTGCATGTAAGTGGTTCTCCACAATCCACATAGCAATACTATCTCTAACGAGGAAATTAAGGTTTTCACAAATCCCTTATTACATGCCATTCCTATCCTGGCCAGAAATTGCTTGAATTTTGAAGACTTTTTAGCTCAAACATCGCTTCCAGGGTAAAATTTAGTCATGATAGCAAACATCACAAGCGATTAATATGTTTTTAGTCAAAGCTTACTTGGCCCTGGAGAAATAGAAGAAGAAGCAGATGCAAACTTGACATCTTCCCCAATGTAAGTCTGAAAATGTTTGCGAGTGAAAACTCTAACCTTACAAAAAAAAAGCATCCGGAATGATAGTCCATGGCATATTCGAGTATTGGGCTTACCCCATACTGGCGCAAAGTCCAGAGTAGAAACGCAAATCAAGATCTGTCTCCAGCTAGTGGATACTACTGGAGAATTAGCCACCAATTGGTCTCACATCAAATTACCTGAACATCTTGTGGCCAAAGACAAATTGAAGCGCAAAAACCAAAAGTATGGGGCGGATGAAAAGGCATCCCTTACGGACAACCAAGTATTGACCTTGGAAGCTGCTGTCGTTTGCAACGGCCAGCCAGACAATGAAATCATCATGTGTACAAGCTGTGTTCATCGAGAGGTATGTGGACTAATTTCAAGACCATTATGCCCTGTAAGGCTCAACTCTTTTAATTTTTAGCGTAAAAGACTAAAGAGAAAACGTGACAATAAGGTCGCTCGTGCTGCAAATAAAGAGGGTGGTGCGGCCAAACTTGCTGCTTTGTTTGCTAACGATTTGCCTGATTTGAGCAATGAAACCGTTATGGCAGAGGAAAGAAAAAGAATACTGCTCTTTAATTGCAATGAGTATGTCGAATTCAACAGTGGTGAAGCGACATTGCCAACACGAGTAACATGCTACTGTCGCCATCATAGCGAAAAAGCAGGCTTTAGGTAAGCGACGGACAATGAATTGCCTTTACATGTTCTCCATTAACCCAATTTTTTTTTTCTATGTTTTTTCAAGAATCGTATTTACTGTGAAAGACAATTTGGACCATGTGATTGCTACAGGCCGTTCACCTCCAATCATGATAACAGACGATCACAAAAGCTCCAAAATGCAGCAAGCAGCCGCAAGAAAAAGAACTCGTGCAGACATGGACGCTTCTGCAACTGAAAGCGATGCCCCATCAACATCGAGAAGAAAGGCAGAGATTGAGACTGATTCTGGTGTTTCTAGCCCTGTTGCATCGACGCCAGCTACACCATCCTCTCAAGTAGATGACATACCTGAACGCTCTTCAAAAACTGATGGCCCGACTACATCTACTGCAGCAACGGCCACGACAACGGCTAATAGTAATAATAATACTAATACTAATGCGCCTGCGTCCATAAACACCTCATCCACCCTCATCATCCCTACCGCTTTGAGTATGTCGAATCATCAGCAGTTTGTAAATGACAGCAAACAGCATCCATTGGCAGAAGATAATCAAGACCATTTTGTATCTCAGCTGCAACAATCGCACCACCAACACCAGTATGAGCATCATCATGAACAACCTCAAGCTCAGCAACAACAGAGCGAACTGTTTGACTTTCTCAACTCGAATGATCTCAATTTATTACCTCAGCAGCATCAACAACCACTACATTCTCAATCGCAAATGTCTCATATGACGCATATTACACACCAGTCTCTATCGTTGATGAACCCAGAACAGCACCACCACCAGCAGCAACAGCATCTACAACAACAGCAGCAAATGTTGAGCCACTTTACACAGAATCCCGTGCAGTCATCTATGAACAGAAGAAGAGCCACTGTTTTCGGTAATTGCATGTCCCAAGCACAGCAGTCAACACACCAACAACAGAATCAATATCAGAATAACCTTTATGCTAAGCTATCCGAACGAAATGCGTTGGAAGGCGGCAAAAATAATTTGCCTCGTTTGCATCGATTAATTCCGTCTGAAGGCCCTATTTACGGTGGCGCTGAAGTGACAGTGTTAGGCAGTAATTTCTATGAAGGGCTGACATGCTTATTTGGCGAAAATCCGGCTATCCCTACTCATTGCTGGAGTGCTAATACGCTTTTGTGTATTTTGCCGCCTGCAGCTACTGCAGGTCCTGTTGTTGTGTCTTTCAAGGAACACCCCTTGATGCTGGAAGGTCAAGATGTCGTATTGTTCACCTACTTTGACGAAAGCGATCGTGCACTTATGGAGCTAGCATTGCAAGTAGTCGGACTCAAAACAATGGGCAAAGTGGAAGACGCTAGACAAATCGCCATGCGTATTGTTCAAGGCGACAATTCCCAAGGAAAAGGTCCTACACACCACCACCAGCAGCAGCAGCAGCAGCAGCAGCAGCAACAACAACAACAACAGCAACAGCAAAAAATGACTACAATGGCGGCAACAGCAGTTTACGACAATGCACGAAAACTGTTCCTTTCACATCTAGAACAGACTGTCATTGCCAGTTTGCTGGCCATTGAATACATTCCATGCAACTCTAGTCATCTGTTGCTAACCAACGTCAATCAGCACAGTCTACTACATCTGGCCACACTTTGCGGCTATACCAGTTTGGTCAAAACACTCGTCAAACTCAAATGCAACGTGGATCAGGTTGATAAAAATGGATTTACAGCTCTTCATTTTGCAAGCTGGTCTGGCAAAATTGAAATTGTAAAATTGTTGATTGATGCAAGCAATTTAAGAATTGTAAATAGCGTTGGGAAAACCGCTGAACGTTTGGCAATAGAGGCTGGCCATAAACATGTTGTACAATTATTTAAGCAGAAACACAGAAACACTGCTTCTTCTCGTAATGTAAGAATACCACTCAAGGACTTTATTCCCGTTGATGTCGTCTGGGCCACGTCTTTGTTGCCTACCCGCATCTTTAACTTGCTGTCGAATTTGTATACATTTTCGTCTTCCACTCGTTGTGCACAGAGAGTTGCTCGATCTGCTGGACAAGTATATAATTTCATGTTAGACCCCTTTTAATAATACACACACATACATTACTAATAAACTTTAATATATCAACTGATACTGCTTGTATAAAGTTTCGTAGCAGAACATGGCATTTATTCCCATCCTCAAGCCTATGTTATGCCAGAAATGCTCAATAAAAGATTTTTCAAGAGTTAATTTATGCAAAATTTAATTTAGCATTGATGATCACTGAAAAAGAGAGGCTTGTATGTAACGTATATAATCAATCCAAAACCTCAACATGTGAAAGCAACTGGATATCTCAATAAATAAACTTAAAAATTTAACCTTATTGAACTGATTTATAAATGTGGCTACTATGTTTATTGCTAGTTGATCGATAATTGCTTAAAATACATATCACCAATGTTGCGCAATATCCAGAAGTTCCTGTAATGTTTGAAATTCCGGGGAATTTGTGTCTCATAAACGATCGCGTCTTGTGGGCCTTCCTTTCTCAACTACTCTTATTTATTCTTTTCTTTCTAAATAAATGTTAGTAACCGTTGTAGATGGCGAAGAGATATACAATCTCGATGTTGATAGCCAAATGGCTATCGAAGACTTGAAGGCTCTGTTGGGAGAAGAGGTAGAGGAAAAAGGGGAACCTCTTTTACTTTTTTATGCTAATGTCTAATTTCTGTATACAGTCTGGCATCTCACCTCAATTGCTGCGCTTGTCTTATAACGGCCATGAGCTGAACGAGCCTAAAAAGACATTAGAAGAATATGGAGTTGGCCAGAATGAGATTATTTCTATGCGACAGCAACAACAACAAGGCAGCACAACGTAAAATGATATACACACATACATGAATCTTGTGCGATTCGATTTGTCAACTGATTACCGATAATATAGGGGAGGCAATTCTAATTTTGAGCTTATGCGTCAACATGTATTAAACGATCCTCGTCTTTTACAACAGTTAGAAAGTGCAAGTTGACAAATTGGATGTTGCAGTATATTATGTTTGTCTAAACGATTCCTCCTCATTAGACGAATCCAGAATTGGCTCGTGCTGCTAGAAACGACCCTGAAAAATTCTCTACCATGGTCCAGCAGATTGAACAAACTAGGCATTCTGCAAGCGTGCAGAAAGCACAACTTGCAAGTTTATCGATAGGCATAGGTTGCCGTAAGATACACTAACTTCTACCGACATTAGGCTGCAACCAATGACGATCCATTTGATGTCGAAGCTCAAAAACGAATTGAAGATGCCATCCGACAAGAAAATATTGCAGCCAACCTAGAAGCTGCCATGGAGCATAACCCTGAATCATTTGCTAGGGTAATTTGTTTCCATGACAACTTTATCTTCTGCGTAGTAATCTTTTTTTTTATTTTTCTTTAAAATCAAAGGTAACTCGTCTTTATATCAATGTCGAAATTAATGGTAAGCATTTGGTCGCTCTTGTCGATTCAGGTGCCCAAAGCACAGTCAGTGAGTAACATATTGCTAAAGTGGAGATAAGCAAAAAAAAAGTTAACCCAAGGCCATACTATAGTCAGCCCCGAAACGGCTGAATCATGTGGTTTGATGCGGTTACTGGATACACGATTCAGTGGGGTAGCTAAAGGCGTTGGTACAGCAAAAATTTTAGGCCGTATTCATAGTGCTCAAATGCGACTATCACAAAATTTATTCTTGCCATGCTCATTCATTGTTGTCGAGGGGAAAGGGTCTGAACTGCTTTTCGGCCTCGATATGTTAAAAAAGCATCGTGCCTGTATTGATCTTCGCAAGAATGCTTTAACATTTGATAGTTGTGACATCCCGTTTTTGGCAGAACATGAACTTCCTGAAAAGCAGAGAAGAATAGAAATTCATGGCAGTGATGAAGATGAAACCGCCATAGAGGGACGAACAGTTGTGCCTCAGATATCCACCCCACCCTCGACTAGCTCGGCAGCGGCAGAAACAACAGCAGCATATCCAGAAAAAGACATTAAAGTTCTCACTGATATGGGAGTTAGTCGTCAGGTAAACATGTCTCTGCAACTCAAACCTACATGTATCGCTGACCCATCTGAAATTGACAGGAAGCGCTGAATGCGTTAGAAATGGCTGGAGGCAATCCAGATTTAGCAGCGAGCTTGTTGTTTTAAAACATAAACTGACAACAATAAAATTCATGCCCTTTTGCTTCAATCTCAAAAACGTGTTGTTTACTGTAAATCCTAATTTGGATGATTCCCTTTTCCCGCTCCCCTCGATATCTATAATTTGAATGATTTTTCTCCTTGATTTTCTTTCTTTCTTTCTTTTTTGTTTTCTTTCAACCAGAAACTGTATAAATTATTAAATGGTACATTTTTTGCATGAGATCAGGTGTAGTTTTCTCTGACAGCCTTGAATTTAGAGTGCTGCAAATCAGTCTACCGATCCAGAGGTATATTATTTAAAGCAAGAGCGCATTGGTAAGCTTCTTAAGCTTTGCATGTTTTCATTGTTATTTGACCCATTTCGACGCAGGCAAAGGCTCTTTTGGTGAAGTCTTCAAAGGGTAAATTCAGGCATATTCCGCGAGGCAAAAGTTGCTAACGCGAGAGATCACTAAATAGGTTGGATAAACGTACAAATAAGCCAGTTGCCATCAAAATCATTGATCTTGAGAGCGCAGAAGACGAAATCGATGATATTCAGCAAGAGATAGCTATCCTCTCTCAATTGGATTCGCCCTTCGTAACAAAGTAATTGCACCTTTTCACCTCCTTTTTATTAAAAATAATCCATCTGATTCTCCCTAAATTACAGGTACCATGGATCATATCTTAAGGGAACTGGCTTATGGATTATTATGGAATACTGTTCAGGTGGTTCTTGTAGTGATTTGGTGAGTTATGAATTTCATACCAAATAAACGCATGCACTGATTCATCGACCAGATGAAAATGGGAATCATCCGTGAAGAATACATTGCAATCATTATCAAGGAATTACTGAAAGGTTTAGATTACCTTCATAACGAAGGAAAATTACACAGAGGTAAGGAGATACCAAAAGAGATTTTACATTGAAGAGTTACTAAGTAGCAGCTTCAAAATAGACATCAAAGGTAAACAGCAACATTTTTTTGGGTGGAGAGTTTTTTTTTTCCAAGAAGCTCACCGTCTTTCACAGCCGCCAACATCTTGTTAAGCTCCAATGGTGAAGGTAAGGTTTAAAAAGAGATATAAATCCAATATCTGAAGGTTGCTAAATCATGACCATTCTTTTTAGTCAAACTGGCAGATTTCGGTGTATCAGGACAAGTAACTGAACTGAAAACATTGCAATTTCAAAACATCGTTAATTTGTATATTCTGTTGTAGATCACTGCTACTCTGACAAAGAAAAACACATTTGTTGGAACACCAGTAAGTGCACAACTAGGGAATCATGTTGTAATCGTGTAAGTAACTTGCGTCCGATAGTTTTGGATGGCTCCAGAGGTTATTAAACAATCCGGTTACGATTACAAAGCTGATATTTGGTCCCTTGGCATCACAGCAATCGAACTCGCCAAAGGAGAGCCACCTTATGCAAACATGCACCCTATGAAAGTTTTATTCCATATACCCAAAAATGACCCTCCGACCCTTGGCCCTCCTCACAGTAAAGCTTTTCGCGATTTTGTTAGCATGTGTTTACAGACAAGTCCTTCCAATGTAAGTTTCTGTTTTTTTTTGCATGTCATCTATACGCATTCTCACTTACAAGCCAACGACTAGCGACCCACCGCAAAAGATCTTTTGAAGCACAAATTCATCAAGAGCAGTAAAAAAGTTGCGTATTTAACAGAATTGATTGAAGGCCACGAGAGATGGCGTAGCACTAATGGATATGACGATAATTCTTCTGAAGAGGAAAACGAGTAAGTTTAGGATTTCATCAGATTTATAAGCGCAAAAGGGTGTAACGCATATTGCACAGTGTCGACAATGACGATGATGATGCTTGGGATTTCGGTACAATCAAAGAGCCACCAAAAAAAGTGCTTCAGCAAATGAATCACTCGCCCAGTCAATATTCTGTGAGCAGTTTGTCTAGCGAAACAAGCTACCAACAGCAGAACCAAAATCAACTACCACGCACTACAAGCAGAATGCAAGTAAAACCTCAGCAGCAAAGCCAGCAACCTTCTTCGCGGGTAAACGAAATAACTGTAAGTGAACTATGCCCCTTTCCAGAAAGCTACTCTAATATCGATGATAGAACCAGTTACAAAAAACCAGTTTCAGAAATAGCATGACCGAATACGATCACGATACTGTACGCAAGGCAGAATTTGGAGGTTTTGCTGAACAAAATAAACGAAGCAGTATGATTCAGAACATTGCCTCCAATGTTTTGCCATCAACTTCCAATAGATTCTCTTCTACTCGAAGTGTCAACACTGTGGCTTCGTCAAGACAATATAGCGATACTCCAATTTTAGAGTTAATTTCACCCTTGTTGATCGAAGTAAGGTTTCAATAAGAAAAGTGAAATACACACTAAACTCACGTTTTCATATAGCTCCAGAAAAACTGCAAAAACCCCAAGAGTTTAGCAGCCGTGGAATCATTACAAAGATCGCTTGCCTCTGTCGAAAGAGAGCTCCCTGGTGCTGTTAAAGCTCTTTTTGAAAATGTATCTCAAGCGTTGTAAATTCATTTATATATACATGTCCAGGAAATAAAGATCACTGAAATAATAATTATAATGTCCTATACTTCAAGGAGAATTACGTCGTCTACATGTTTTATTCATTGTCTATTTAGCACTAAAATACCTTGAAGTTTCTAAAATACCACCTAGTTGCTCATTTTGCCCCCAATTACTTGTGAAGTAGGCGATACTCAATAAAAGATAAGCGGGCGTGTTCTTTACTCTTAATTATCAGTATGATATGGTTGAGAATTGCAAAGGCACATACATAAAACATCTGAATTTGAAGCACGACCCTTTCGTTTGTTCATCGGTTGAATCAAAACTAGGGAAATCTGTATAACGAATCCATCCAACAAAACAGTTTACCAGCAGTGATTTAAAAATACAAGGATAACAATAATCCAATCTATAGCAAAGGAAAAACCTTATATAGTTCATCCTTTTGAAATCACACATATTAACCTGTGATAATGTATTGACACGACTGCGAAGTATATAAACATACAAGTATTTGTAATAAAAACACTAGCATCGGCCCTTTCCCGAGAATAATGTATCTGGTGCAACCTAATTGCAAAATTGCATTTTTTTTTATATCTTTTGCGTTTATATACACATTTGTACATGCCTTCCGTCAATCAACGGATCCCTATATCGTGATTTGATTGTATAATATAGATACTGCTTGTATTAAAAAGATGACTGAGCATTGCGAGAAATAAGAAAATCTTTATGGCTACATAAAAGTTTATATTTAGACTCTCTCTCAAACGAGAAAACTGTGCAAGGAGAGATTAGATTCATTTTATAAATACAAATTGCATATAAATTCTTCAAATTCTCTATTTACATACAATATATAAATATATACTTTGCGCATAAATATCATGTTTTAGGATTTAGGGGGAAAAAGAGAGAAAGAGAGAGGGAGAGAGAGAGAGAGAGAGAGAGAGAGCAAGTGTTTATATTGCAAGACTTATTTTAACAAAAATTGGTATATATCTGTAATTTACAAAAATCTAAATTTACATGTTCACATTCTCTCTGTTCATGACATCAAAAACTGCCGCTTGAGCAGATAATCCCCAATCTGAGAATATCTGGTCGTCTCGTCCTACCAAAAGATCATCAGCAGGATGTAAAGTTGTAGTGTGTGCCACAGCCGACATTGAAACAGGAGCAGGGACAGGAGGAGGACAAGAGGAGGACAATGATTTAGGCATGTCTTGTGTTGCTGTGGTGGTCGATGTGGCGTGGCTTCTTTCGTGCTTGCGTAATGATCGAAGGTGATAATAGGCCTTGCCACAATCATTGAAGGTACAAGTGTATGGTCTAATATTTGAATGGATCTTGGCGTGTGTTGTTAAAGAATCAGGCCTAGAGAATCTCTTGCCACAATCTATCGATGATCAAAAATCAGGTTTTGATAAACAATTGCACTACATAATTTACTCACCTGGTTCTTGACAAACAAAGGGCCTTTCTCCTGTATGCGTACGAAGATGATTATGCATTTTATGTCTTTTTGTAAACGGTTTCTGTTTGCGTGCACAATCTTTCCACAAACAATAGTAATTAGCCTAAATTGATGGTGTGTGCGTGTGAGTGAAGTTGCAAGTTGCCATTTTTTTTTTTTTTTTCGATATTATATACCTTTCCACTGCCAATATGATCCGTTTTGACATGGTTAATAAGCTCATCAAGAGAACTTAATTCTTTGCTACAAGTATCCCATTTACAGATTTGAGTTTCTTCTTCCTCCTCTTCGTCTTCCTCCAACTCTGTATCAGTGTGTGGAGTAGACCTTACTTTGTTTGTAGCAGCAGAGGGCTTACGAACCATGGGTGTAGCAATTGCTATAGAAGTAACGGCAGCAGCATCAGAAATAGCACATTCATCTAGTGTAACACGCTTAGAATAATTTCAAGCCAATTTTCTCTTTGTATATACCTTTTTGTTTGATCATAGATGTTTGTGCTACTTGCTTCTCTTTTTCGAGTTCCATAACTCTTTCTAATAACTGCGCATGAGTCCACAGCTCTAGTTTAGCAGGGAGAGGATCAAGAGAAGCCATATCTGGTATAGGTGGGGGAGTTGTAGTTGAAGACCCATAGATATCCAACTTGCCCAAAGAACGATGCCTTTTAGCCTTTAATGAGGATTTGCGAGATTTAGCAGGCTGCTGCTGTTGTTGCTGCTGCTGCTGCTGCTGCTGCTGCTGCTGTTGTTGCTGCTGATGCTGCTGCTGTTGCTGTTGCTGTTGCTGCTGGGAGATAAAAAGAGGATCTAATACCGAGTTAACGTTGATATTTTCAATCAATGGTTCTTTGCCTTTGATAGTATTATTCATACTGGTCGTATAAGGTGTAGATACGGTATGTCTTCTGGGAAGCGGGCGTCGATTCTTTCTGTCTACATACTGCTGCTGTTGTTGCTGATGATAAACCAAATCATCCGTATTGCCTCTATAATGCAAAGTATTTTGTGTACCATAGTTCGAATGCATGCCAAGGTCGGTGGGCACAATAGGGGTTTTTGTAAAGATATGGTTGTCCATTCCATTATGCAAAAGTTGTTGGTGGTAGCCAGAAGACGAAACGAAAGCAGCATCCTTATAACTTTATGTTAACGAGAATTCAGAAGCTCAAGCACTTGTAAAATGACATACCATGACTTGACTCGTGTATTCTGGACTCATCATCATATTGTGTGTAGGTGAGGTTGGGGACATTGTGTCTATCATCATAACAGACGAGCTGTTAGTAGTAACTGATGTTGAAGAAGGAGAGTAGACTACATTTTGCATAGTATTGGTAAATATTTGGTTGTTATCCATGGCAGTGCTTGGCGCAAAATAGTCGTCAATCTCCATGTTCATGATATGAGATGCAGCTATGTCAACAGGTGTGTAGTTTGATTGCTGTTGATGGTGATATACAGTGTTGTTGTTATGAGAAGGAGGCGTAAACATTGGTATACTCGTATTAATAGTAGTTGGATGATGACTCTTCACTACAGGAGTTGTTGTGATATGAGGTGTATACTGGCCATAATATTGATTATCTCCAGTCTGGAAATAATTATTAAATTTGTGATTTACATTATATGATCAACTTACAACAACACCATTGCTATTATATAGTGCCTCGGGTGGTATCAATTGATTTGCTGCTCCCATGGTTACAAACGAGGCATTATTCTCACTGTCGTTACTACAGACTAGGAAATGGTTCTCCATGGTTACCAGTTATTGACCAAAAA
>MU619369.1:4671-32155 GCA_025201805.1 Parasitella parasitica | reverse complement strand
GGGGGAGGACACGAAAAAATAAAAATAAATAGTTGCCTAGAGAGATGGAAAGTTGCTTACACAAAAGCATAAAAGAGCTTATTGAAAGAGTAAACTCAATTTACTCAACTCCCGGAATAAATGATTCTTTGGTAATCCAACCTGTCAAAATTTTAAAGCCTTTGTTAGTTTTCTATGAGAGGAAACATTTTCAAATCTACACACCACATTCCAATAATCTCCATGGATGGATTCTACAAATAATGATGCCTGGCCTTGAATACCATATCCACCTGCCTTATCAAATGGCTCACCTGAATCAATGTCTACTCTATGAAATTAAATATCAAAAGTAACAGACGATAAAAGAACTTGCTTACACGCCTGTATTATCTCGGGATCAATCTGACTGAAGCGAACTTCTGTCTTTTCAACAAACTGAATCCTTTCGACTTTATCGTTCAACTTGAAAATAATTTGTACGCCAGTCAAGACATAATGGCTTTGTCCATTCAACTGTTGAAGCATCACTAATGCATGATCTTTGTCTCTGGGCTTTTCCAGGACATGTTCATCTTTTACTACTACCGTATCTGCACCAATAACAATATCTGCGACAGGCAACTGCGAATCTTGCTATCAAAAGGAGGAAACGAGATTAAAAGTCATCATCAATATTGAATGATCTATACTTTACCTGGCATCTCTCAAATACTTCCTCTGCTTTCATACGCGCAGTATCGGCTACATAATCTGCTCGAGTTTTATATAATTTTGGGTTATTTTCATCGGGTTTCAAGGTAGTTACTACCGAGAAATGGACCCCCTAATGGTAATTTTGTTAACGGTTAGCGACCATAATTTAGTCTTTTTGCATACCATGTCTGTCAAAATTTCTCGTCTTCTTGGCGATGCTGACGCAAGTACAATAGTTTTCTTGGAGAGATTTGTTAATACTGGCAAATTCAATGGCATTTTGTGGTATTTTATCATGCATCAAGCAAGTTGGGTAGTTATTAAAGTATCTTGCCTCAGAAGAGACATCAAACGACGCCACCTAGACGTCATCAGACAGACTGGCAACTAACCTTGCCTCCTAAATGGTATGTTTTTTTTATATATCCCGCCCTTCATCTTCTCTCTATAACAACTACCCCCATCTCTTTCTATCCAGCAAAATTATAAAATATGGTAGCATGCTTTCGCAATACAAGATATTAATTCTCGAATTTTAATGATTTGTGTGCTCTTTTTATAGCCTGTACCTTTTGAATCACTCCTTCCTTTTGTCATTATTTCCGGTATGTTTGCCGTCACTGCAACAGGCTTGAACGTTACTAGATACATTTCCAATGATAAAAAGGTCAGAGAATAGACAATTGACAGCTCATTTAAAAAAAAAAGAAAAAAAAGAAATCACTGACATTTAGATAAACTTAGCCTACGAGATTTGGACTTGATACCTGGGAGAAGCAAATGATGGAACGTGATAGACGTTTGACTGGATCACTTAGAGGACAAAGTGTAAATATTCATTGCTTTTACGTATAAAACGCATTAATGTACTGAGATTTTTTAATCCAGGATGAGCCTATTGCTCCATTAGCATTCGCTACCAACAGGTAAGCTATGAAAAAAAAAAAAAAAGAGAGCTTTGTTTCATGGTTTTGACTCAATGATTTTTACCACATAGTATTTGGTATTTGGAAAAGAAGAGATCACATTAAAAATCAACATTTGATACAAATTAAGATAGGCTCATAATAAATAAACGATGCTTTTTGCAGTAGATATTCCAAAATTAGTCATTGTTGGATTCACATTTATCGATTTTAAAGGATTCTATGAACATTGGGCGATTGAGAAAAATAGCATTGGTCAGCATGAAGTAGAGATGAAGTTTAAAAAATGCTTTTTATCTAGCAAATTGGTGGTAGCATTTCAACATAATGCCTATACAAACTTGTCTCAAATTCCTTTTTCATGCAATGCAAATCCGTTTTAGATAATTGGTATAGTGAGATATTTTGGAGACGGTTTGGTGTACAAAAATGTGTTTGGTATAACGAATTATCCCCTATTCAGAATTTGATACTCTACAGTACAGTGCCTGGAACCTGGAATTTACCAGAAGCTGATTATGAAGCGTAACTTTTGTTAGTAATACTCTATTTTACTTTCTATTTTGCATATTTAGCGTTAGAATTACAAAAAAAAGGAGCTTTTGAACAGACGTTAAGCATTATTATAAGCAACAATGGTAATAGAGCTTCTCTGTCACTAACAATTAGTAACTTATATGAATTATTCACAAATAAGGGGTTATTACAGCAAAAAATTGTCTTCATTAATTATTCTCTTCTGCTTCCAACTCGATGAGCCGCACCTGTTTGATCATATTACTATGAAGAAACGTATACTTGTGGCATCAAAATACTTGCTTTATAAAGCTGTGTCATGTACTAGAGTTGATATTGACGTGATAGCACCTCCAGAAAGATATTTTTACGGCTTAAAAGCAAAAACGTTAGCTTCGTGAGCCATTTTTTGATTAATTTCCATAATCAAAAGTGCCCTGAAAACACGAAAAATAGTATCGATTGGTAAAACACTATATTATATATGATTTTGGTGCAATTTGAGCATGATTTTTTTTTCGATGCAAAATCACGGATTTTTTCGATTTTTCCCTTGTATCCACCCATCCAAAATCATCGATTGTGCATTATTCTCGATTTTGACCTCAGAAATGCAACTTTTTACTATATTATATATTAGAAGAAAATGATCGTAAAAGACCATTCCTTGATCTGAAAGACTGGAAATGCGCTCTGATTAAGCAAAATGTCGACTTTTCCCTCTTAATCTGTTTTTCAGATTTTTCGGCAGGATTCCTTCCATAGACATACGGGGATTATGAAAATAACACCATCGTGTAGCGTGCCCAAATATACAGCTACTATCATAAACTGACAGCCGTGGTATGCATAGTATCAGAAGATGATATCTTGCCTCAAAGAAGTAATTTTGTTTTCTAATTGTCCAAATGGAGTTTTTGAAAGAAGTTTTTCTTCCTGTTTTTGGATGCTTTTAGTCTCCGCTATCAAAGAAAAATGGCGTTTTTTTTGAAGAACGCGTTAGCTTTGAGAAGCCACAGCTTACTCAATTCAAGAGAAAAACAATGGTGATTAAGTTTGTTCAAATGGTGTGCTTTTTGGCTTTCTAATGGTAGTACTTGCATGTCTTCATCTGGCCTGACGATCTCACGCTCCGATTTTGAAAAATACTTTTCCAAAAATACTCAGAAAAGTCGCCACCTTCGTCTGATGTCAACTTGAAAAGTACAAAAACTTGCTCTAAGTTATGCAAATATTTAATCAAAAGGTGCCTTATAGTCTAATGCATTACTTTGCATTACTTTTTTTTGTGTTTGAGATCGCTAAGCATTGTTTTCTTACTGTTTTTGTTTATTTTCTGATAATAGCACACAAAAAAAAAAAAAAAAAAAAATCAGGTGCCTAAAATCTACGCTGGCTTTGCAAAGACACATATGGTATTTTTAAACCATTCCAATATTATGGAAAAGATGGCACAGGTTTAATTAGCTGTTTTACTGTACAACTGGATATAGAGGACCCAGTTTGGCACTTGTCTGACAAGACCCTCTACACTAGAAGACGCCAGATCAACTGAAGGTGTAAGAAAAAGCCAGAGAAAAGGAAACAATCTGCCCTAACCCATTCATAAAAAAGTATTTGTATAGAGATTGATTAAATCTCAAGGACATAAATGTATTTATCTTCAACCTTGTTCCCCGTTCCTGAATCCAATTAAAAGTTTTTGATCCAAAGTCAACAGAAAGACTTACACCCAGAATCACAAGCATTTGTCAATAGACAACCATAACCTTTTTTCAAAGACTACGTTGGGCTTTACGATATGATGTGGTTAGCTTATTTCAAAACATCGTTTCTTTGTATTCTCACTATGTATGAAACAAAGCAATTACACTTTTTCTCTAAATATGGATAGAATATTTACAGGGAAACATTTCTGTTGTCTCAGAAACTTCTTGGCTTTTATCAGAAATGAAAGGTTTGTTACCAGAAACCCTAATATATGTTATCGCAATCGCCATGACCTTTATCATTTATTTACGTTTTTTTTTTTTTCAGAAAATGCAAAATGACAGCACTTGAACCTTTTATTATGATGTTCCGTGACTATGCAAATACAAAATGCCATTCATGTACGCGATAGAACTCATTTTGCTTTTCTTTCGTCTCATCATGGTTTGCTCTCATATCAACAAGGCTACGCTAAACCCACCTTCAGAATTCATCCAAGTACACAAAGAAGAATGTACCCAATGCTTTGATAATCAGGTAGGAAAACAGAACGTTGGATTGATGTGCCATCCATCTCTGATAAAACTACGTAACACTACATCATAGGATGGCCCTGAAGGCATTGATGTCTGTCTAACATGTTTCAACGGTGGTTGTTTGGATAAAGACAGACACCACGCTCTGACTCATAGTCAGCTCACAGGCCATCCATTAGCTGTTAATATTCGTCGCATTACTGTCACCAATCCCAACAAACGAGTAAGTTGTTTTGCATGTTTATGCATAAAGTCCACTTGAAAACTAAACGCCTGATAGAGCGACGAAGACGCGCCACCTCAAAAAATCACCAAAATTGCTATTGTAATGGAGAATGAAGAGCCTACGTACGAGTTTGCCACTAGTGTCAGATGTTACGCTTGCAATACTGAGGAATCCAAAGCGGCTACGCCCAAGGTATGTCTTTTGTTGGTAGCTCACGCAAGAAAATTAAATTTGAGGCTTGTATCTAGTTGAATGCAATGGTTGATGCGGTGATGAAATCTCTGTCATCTGCCAAGCAATCTGAGGTAAAGGCTTGGGAAGAGGTGATCACCCCCTGTGAACATACATTGTGCTTGGTCCAAGAAGAGCCCAAACAATTGCAGAACCAAGATCTAGCGCATTGCGCTGATTGCGAGCTGAATCAAAATTTATGGCTGTGTTTAGTCTGCGGCAATTTGGGATGTGGTCGCAAACAGTACGATGGTTCTGGAGGCAACAATCACGCTATTGAACATTTTGAAAAGACAGGCCATGGCGTCAATGTGAAGTTGGGAACAATCACAGCAGAAGGTACTGCGGATATCTACTGCTACAGCTGTGATGATGCTCGTGTCGACGATAATTTAGCTACCCATCTAGCTAATTGGGGTATCAACGTGGCTCAGCAGCAAAAGACCGAGAAGAGTATGATTGAACTACAACTGGAGCAAAACATGAAGTTTGACTTTAGCATGACAACCGAGGATGGAAAGCAGTTGGAGCCCAAGTTTGGTGCTGGTTATACTGGACTCAAGAATTTAGGCAACAGTTGCTATATGGCATCCGTTTTACAGGCAGCGTTCAACCTGGAGCAGTTTCAATCAAGATACAACCAACAGCTATCCGATCATGCACTGACATGCACTGCGGATCCTGCCAATTGCTGGCATTGCCAGTTGCACAAACTAGCGGATGGTCTGGTCTCGGGAAGATACTCTCAGCCCATGACAAATGATGACGGTGTTCAATATCAAGACGGCATTGCGCCGGGCATGTTCAAGGCTCTTGTCGGTAAAAACCACCAGGAATTCTCCACTATGCGCCAGCAAGATGCGTTTGAGTTTTTCCAATTCTTGTGCAAGACAATTCAACAAAGAGAACACACCACAAAGTACGATCCTACAAAGGCGTTCGATTTTTTCACCGAACAGCGCCTTCAATGTGGGAAATGTAAAAAGGTTCGATATCAAAAGGACAAGACAAGTTGCATCTCTGTAGAAGTGCCTGCTCGTCTCAAGGAGAATACTGAAAATGAGTACGAAGCCGTCGATTTCACAGAATGCCTGGATGTGTTTGTGAGAGAAGAGACGGTCGATGGATACCAATGTCCCAATTGTAACGAAAAAACTATTGCTCAGAGGTAAAAAAAAAAAACTAATTATTCTTTGCTGCATGCAAGTCTCATCATAATACAACACGTAGATCTGTCAAATTTAGTACATTCCCTGAAATTTTGGTGATTAATCCTCGCCGTTTTGCTTTCGTCAATTGGGTCCCTCAAAAACTAAGTAAGTATTGACATGTCGTACGGGGTTTGTGACATTTATCAGTTTGAAAGATATTCCCATCAACTTTCCTCGAGGATCAGTACAACTTGACAAATACCTTGGTCTGGGTCAGCAGCCAGGAGAAGAGTTATTGCCAGAAGAAATTGCTGAACCCTCTACTTGCTCAGGACCATCTTTTAATCAGAATGACATTGACCAGTTGAAAGCTATGGGCTTCTCTGAGAACCGCTGCAAGAGAGCTCTGTTGAATACTGGTCACAATGGCGCTGACATTGCTATGAACTGGATGTTTGAGCACATGGAGGATCCTGATATTGATGATCCTCTACCCACCTCATCCGATAATACTGCTGCTACAGGTACGTCTGGGCCAACTCAAGATCAAATTTCGACATTGCAAGAAATGGGATTCACAGCACAGCAAGCAAAGAAGGCGTTACATGAGACTGTAAGTTGTGTGCATTGGGAGTAACGGTTCACAAATGGTTGACTGATAATTGATATGGATGGGTTGATAGAATAACGATACAGAGAGAGCACTGGATTGGCTGTTTAGTCATCCTGGTGACAATGGAGAAATGGACGAACAAGCTGCAAGCGACGCCACTTCGCCTGAAGTTGTCGGCGGTAAGTAGAACCTTGTTGCTTTTTCTGCGAATTTGTAATCATGCTTTGTTTTGATTGTCAGACTCTACTCCTCCGTTCAATTACAAGCTGGATTCCTTTGTATCTCACAAGGGCACTTCTGTTCACTGCGGTCACTACGTAGCTCATGTCTACAAGGATGGCGAATGGATATTGTTCAATGATAACAAAGTCGCCGTTGCCCCGAACCCACCTATTGGAGAAGCATATCTCTATTTTCTGAAAAGACAAACGTAGTAGCAAAATCTATAAAGGTTTTGTTTTATTTATACTATACAAATGTCTATTGAATTGCTGCTGCCGCAAGACCAATTTCTGGAAGCCTAGGGAATACACCAAGATACTATTATAAATTTGATTAAAATAAACATATGAAATTTACATTTTTTGCGTAATTTGTACGTACTAATAATGCCCAGCCCAATATCCCAAAAATCGAGCCAGATAGGATCTCAAAGTGTCCATGAAAGTATACACCGGTCATGAAAAGCATCAAATACCACAATGACGCAAGCAACAAGACGCTGACCACAGAAAAGTACTGGGCACGTTCGCGTGTCTTCATCTGAATAAATGGCTTTGCATTGTAGAACATCCAGCTTAACTCCTCCCATAAAAACAAACTTGCGTGAATCAGCAAAACACAATGTCCAGAAACATCGTGTCCGCCAGTCCATTGACCTCCCATCTTACGACACACTTGTTGCTGAACTACCATGGCCAAATCTGCATTCAATTTAGTATCTTGAAGCAAGGAAGTGCATTTACCGCCCGTCAATACGTAGACTCTGTCAATGAAGCTTGGCCCCAGCAGCCATTGTGTCATGATGTACCAGTATAACGTCACTAGTGCATAGCGTGAAGCACCTCCTACAAACGCTTGCGTATTCTGTAAGCGCTTTGACGCAACTAGATACAGATATGCAAAATACACCAGCGTCACCCAGAACCACCCAATTTTGACAAAGAGCATATTGAAAATATTACGCTTGTTACTGAAATAGGAATCTGGTGGGTGTCCAATGGTGGAATATATAAATGCTATAAACACCGTGCTTGGGTAAAGTATCAGGGCTACGATCTGATGCGGTTTCAAGTATTTTTGAAGTTTGTCCATTATGTTATGTATGAGGTTTAAAGGAAAAAAAGAGAGGAAATTGAACCATCACTTGTTTCCATTAAAATGAACATGTGTAGGACCGACCCGGAAATCAGGTCATTCCAGGCAAGCCCATATGTGGTTGAACTGAATTGGACAATCATGAATTTTGCATGCATGCTCAGTTATTCCACCTGGTGACAGCAAACATTTATAAGTGAAAATGTTTTTATTATAGTATTAAAATTAATTTGTTCGAGTATATGTATGTTCAGTAACAAAATGTAATCAGACTTTTAGAGTGTCTTTCAAACTTATGAGCTAGTGTCTTCTCCAGCTTCGTCTTGAACATCGCCACTTTCAGCGGTAGCATCAGTTCCATCCTCAACATCAGCAGCAGCGCCGTCCTTGGCAGGAGAAGTAGTAGCTTTGCTTTCAGTAGAAGCAGCAGCATCGCCTTCAGCAGCAGTTTTGTCTTGAGTAGCGGCAGCATTACCTAGAGCAGGAGCACCGGTATTTCCAGAAGCAGTGGCTGGTGGTGTCTTTGGTTGGAAAAGATGTAACTCTTGATTTGTAGTCGTTGTTGCAATACCCAGCATGTTGTGCACGCCAAATTGAGCCAATTTGACTGCAGTCTTTGCATCGGGAACTTCTCTTCTTGAAAGGCGAGCCTTTCTCTGAATACTGCCAGCAGCAAGACATGATGAGACCATAATGGCCATGGCAAACAATAAGACGATGATTCTTGTCATTTTGTTGTAGAGATGTTGGTTTATTGAATATTCATTCAAAAGTCCCTCTTTTTATATGTTTTCGGCGAAGGCTCTCTCCTCAAAATATCGCTGCATTTGCCCCCCCCCCTTCCCGCTAACCAGGATTGGCGCCATGTATACGGGGGAGGTATAAATAAGCTAAAGGCACAATGTAAAGAAATATTACGTAGCATTTTCCTGATACAAGTTTTTTCCTGTCCATATATATATATCGACCCAAACGTCTCTTGAAGTTTATAGCCTGTGAAAAGCAATCATCAAGCATACATCGATCAATGAAAGTGAAAGGGGGTCAAGGGGGGGGGGGGAGGCGTGGGTTGTCACGCATTTCATCCAGCAAAAGTATCAGCAAATATCACCGTAACCATCATGATACTATCAAATATCAAACATAGGAGCAAAGACATCTCTTTCCCCTTCCAACGAAGCCTACGTCTGCCGTGTCTCTTGATACTCCAAAACGAAAAGGCGCAAAAGGCAGTTATATAGTGTACATGTACAAGTCTTATTGTTCCAAGAGGTAAACAAACAAACACACCCACCTAATCTGCCATATATTCTTTATACTTGAGGCAAACAAAGAATATTGGATTGACCGTGCAGGATAACATTTTATGCTAGTGTTTGCATTTTAGACACCATAATGCTACCTTGCCACATCACACTCACTCTACAAACCCCTTCTTTTCTGTAACCTGTGAATCTTTCTCACCAAATATACGAGACAACAGTTCTCTGCATTACTATAGGAGAGAATGATGTGATAGCATGTATGTCAGAGCATTAGTGTCTACACTCATTTGATTATGTGCAGGACAAACAGCCGAATAGTATGATATGATGGCATGCAATTTTATTGGCTAACGAACTACTCTTCTCTATCTACTGCTACTCCGTTCACAATGGGAGGGTCGTCAACATCATCTGGGTCTTCTTCTGGATCAAAAGTATCATCTTCTTCAATATCTGCGTTGATAGGAAGGCTCTTTTCTTTTCTCTCATTGACTAATTCTGGAGAGGCAGATTTCTCATTCGCAGGCTGTTCAGGGGGTGTAGCAGAATCGATTGAAGAAGAGGACGAGTCGGGGGAAGGAGAAGAGGCTTCCCAATCAGGCGTAGACGGTTCAGGTGCATCCAAATGCTGAGGACCTTGTAGTTCAGGCGTAGCTGGTGATGATATAACTTGCTGCTTAGAAGGTGATGGCATGGGTTCTGTTTCTACCGCCCAAACAGGGTCCACTACTTCTGGCGGTGGTTGTGCTGCCTTGACTGGTTGAGGAGACAAACTCTGTTCTAACTGCACGAATGCAGCAGAAGGTGGAGTCACGGCATCTTTTCGATAACTGGCCATGGCAGCACGCAGATATTTTAACGTCGTAGCATAATCACGTTTTATCAGTGTCGATCTTTTCTTTAGTCCATAATCAGAAATCAGTGTTTGTTTTTCGTGATTACTTTCAACAGCGTAAACTACACCAAGTGCTATGCTAATTGACAAAATTACAGATGAAATGCGCATCGATAAGGACGAATGAGCTTGTGTATGGAATACTTGGACAGAAAAACAAAAAAAAAAAGAAAGGGCATGAATGTAAGTGTTTATATAGTACTATCAGTTGGTATGTGGCAGTAATTTAGCAACCTTTTTTCATACGTCTAGTATGATGAAAAGTAATATGAACCCCTAGCCACTAAAAAACTTCAAGGCGCTGACCATGCTTGATACTGAAGGAATGTTTATACACAAAGACAATTTGCAAGGTACATTTATTTATACAAATTAAAAAATTGACCCCGTTAATAAATGTGGTAAAATATAGCAATGTACATGGACGATGTGAAAAATGTAGATTTATTATTAATTTATTCCTCTGGACCGTTATCAGGGAAACTCAGGAATAGTGTGCCTTCATGAAGAATTCTGTTTATCTGGTCAGTATCTTGCTTCACTGGCGTTGCAATGTCCATTGGGGCTATAATGGCTGGCTGTTGCTGTGGCTCTGGCGCTGGAAGTGCAGTAATAACAGTAGTGGCAGACGATGACAGTAGTAACACAAGAAGTGATAATGCGGACGATTTCATAATATGTGTTAAATAGGATGGAAAAAGAGATGGAAAAAAAGAGAGACAAAACCCCATTATGCTGGATTATAGCCTAGATATACACATATTACAAGTTTCTCCTTTTTACTTGTCTGGTTTAAAGCCAATATTTAGTCTGTATAAATGTGTTCACTCCTGGATCTGAATCCTCCCGTAGTGACTCATTCTAAAATAGGGCTAATGTTACAAAGTATTTTATTATTACATGATAGCCCTCGTTCAGGGGACATTTATTTCTCAAGGAATTTTACATGGATCTAATAGTACATATGTCAATGACATTGATAGTAGTGCTGGCAAATATTTAACAACGTATCCAAGGGCATCTGTCGGAACCACGCTTGTCTAAAAGAGACCAACGAGTAAGTTTCTATGCACGCACTGACTTTTTTATCAGATACAAACCATGATCAATTGAACGTTCCTCGATGGTAGTTTCTTCTGCGAGATATTTTTTAATATTGCGGCGAGAAAGTTGAGCTTTGCGTTCAGCGGCATAAACAAGAGCAATTTGGATAGAAAGAATGGTCAAAATAAGAGCGTATAATTTCATTTTTAGAATTTAATATGATTATCCAGAAAAAGGGCAGTTAAAAAAACGAGAAAGGAACTTGGCCATTTATATATGTTTTTAGTGCATAAAATTACACAAACTATTAAGGAGGTGTTCAGGCACTCGAGAAGGAATTTTTGTTTTCATCATCATTGGTTTTGTCTAAGATGAAAAAAGGAGGGGGTCATATTATTTTATTTGCCATACAAACAAATACCCTTGACATCAGAGGCTCCAAAGGTAATCGCGCAAGAGGGGCATCTTCGCTGTCTGGTTTCCAATCGAATTCTTATACACTCATTGCAGAATGTATGCATACAGCTAGTCAAAATACATTCCCTGGTGCGAGTCTTGCAAGCACTGCATTTAAAGTGTGCCTGTTGACTTTTGGTAAATGCGACGTCGTCTATGTGCAACCATCAAAACGTACCCGAAGCTCCTCCACTTCATCAATTAACTCTTGCGACGCTGGATTTTCGCCTTGCTGGATCAAATTCCATCTTTTCAGAAACTTTTCATGCTCGCTCTTGGCTTGCTGGACGAGCAGCGTTTCCTGCTCTAAAATCTTGTTTTTTTCCTTTGCCATATCTAGCAGCTGGCTCAAATGCGATTCGTATTTCTCATAATTCGATTGTAGCTCATTGCTCTCCTGAGAAATATCATCAAATGTCAATCTGTAATGTTCCACATTGGTCTCTAATTGTCCAAGGTCCTTCTCCTTTTCCATCTATATTCACGATATATGAATCATTGGAGCTTTTTTTTTTGTTTTGGTTTTCAGAAACAAAAGAAAGCATAAACTCACGATTTCGGCTTCGATTGATGCTATTTTCTCATCTAAATGCGAGATGGATTTCTCATGCAATTGGGTTTGATGTCGGTGCTGTGCGTACTGTATGTCATTTTCATGCTTTTTGTCTGCCAGCTTTGCATTTGAGGATACAAATTTGCTTATCTCTGCCTGCAGCTTTTGTTGGTGGGCTCTTTTATCATTGATCTGACGTTGTATAAGGGGTATTCGGCGTTCAATGGCGCTGCCGTCGTAATCCATTTGGGCATAAAGGTCCAATTCAGTCTAAAAATAAACCGCGCGTGTAAGTTTTCTCCTGTTTTGTATGCCAAACCAAGCACACCAACGTTTTCGTAAAAAAGAATCAGCAATTCTAGCTGCTGTCTGTGTAGGATGAGTAAATTTAATATGTCCATGAGTGGCGAATCCATAACACGCTGGGCATTATTTACTTGTTTGTGCTGCCGTAAACCATGCAAGATGCCATGTGTTTTCCTGCAAGTAATAATAAATAATATGCTTCGCTCTGATAAGACACATTCGCCAGTAAATTAAAACTTACTCTATCTGCAGTTTCAACTTACGATAGTTTAGATAATCGTCTGGCAGTAATGTCTCCGTGTCCATTGCTTGGCGCTTGTGTAATACATCTTGTTCCAATTCAACCATGCGGCTCTAAAATAGCACATTGGTCACAACCACCGTCTGTATATATAATCTCTATGGCAACACAAAATATGCATATTTTCCACGTACCTGCTGTTCGTCGGCGACCTTTATTATTTGGTCATTGTACGCCCTCGCTTCCTTTTCTTCCATCACGCGTCTTTGGAAAACGTGTTGCAGCTCATCACGATTATGACGAATCCGGGTTAAGGTTTCTTGTAAGCGTTTTGTTTCATTTGCGAACATGGCCTCTCTTGACGCCATTTCAGACTTTTGTTGGTTAACCAATTGTTCCCTTTCTCTTGAGAAAATGTCCTCTTCTTTCAGTAAATGGATCCTCCTTTGCTCGTAGTAATCTGCCAGATTGCACTCTAATTCATCCATAAATTGCAAATGATTGACATAAATTGAATTATATTTGATGTAATCGCTGCTTAGTCTTGCTAATCTATCCAGAAGATCATCAAGTCTAGAATGTAGCTCTTCTCTGTCCTGCTGATTTTGGGCCAGTTCTTGGTTACGAGATGCCAATAGCTGTTGACATTCAATTAGCTTGTCCATTTGAGTGCGTTGCGGTAGTTCATCTGGTTGTTCTGTCATGTCTACTTCTTTGTCGCCGACAGGTGTGGATGTCGATAGGGAGCCAAGTGCAGAGGCGACCACATCGCTTTGCAGTCGATCTTGACGCTTTTCAATGGAAGCAATAGACTGTACACAATTTTCAAGTAAATCGTTTGATTTCTCAAGGTGGCCAAGAGTAGATTTAATGTCGCTCGTGGTCTTTGCTATGAGACTCAATTTCGTTTCGTTTGCTTGTCTGAGAGAATTGACGGTGGTCCCAGGATCCGAAGCTACAAGCTGCTCCATATCAAATCGAATATAGTTTGACAAGGTCTGGCCTTGCTTCTCCAAATCTACATGCATTTTTTTTTTTTTTTTAAAAAAAAAAACCTGGAAAAATATTGCCAAACTTCACTTTGCTCAATCTACCTGCGCTTTGAAATTCGGCCGACATCAATTGATTCGTTTGTGCGTTCCAACTTTGGATTTTCTCAGTGATTTTTAAGCACACCTGCTTCAATTGATTCGCTATGCTGCTATTTTCACTCTCGCCTATGTGATTGTACTAAAACGTCAACATTGTCAAGACTGCATGCTGATGATATAATACCTGGTAAGTTGCCAATCGCAGGAAATGCAGCAAGTTCATCGCGGAGCTTCAACAGCCATAGTAGTGATTATGGCAATGAAAGTAGTGGTAAGTTTCCTGCATTTTCTCGCGATTTGTTCAACAGATCAGAAAATAAAATATCCTTACCATCGTAAATTGTAACCTAATAGCGCCATATAGCGCATTTGCTTCAGCGGCATTATCTTTCAATTGGCCCAAGTATTGCTTTTCTTGAATGTAAGCATTCTACATTTCATACGTGGTTAAGTTTCGGTCAATACTTGGGGTCAGTGGTTTTACTTTGACTGAATACATGTGTTCCAGCAGCTCTTTCTTTGACAGATTATCAGGCAATTTCTATGGTAGTTTGATGAATACGGATCAAATCATAGGGGATTAATCTGGGTGTTTCCTACATTAGCAAACGCCTGTCTTTTTGGTGGGTGCGGATCTCTAACGGTCGATGTTGTACCGGATCCTAACACGAACCTCTTTTTCAGAGGCGGTCTTGAAAGTACACTACTACTCTTCTCGTCGCCATTGTTGGTCTTTATGCTACGTTTTTCGGACATCTTGGTTGATGAAGTTGTATGGAGAAAAAACGAAAAAAAAAAGAGGAAAAGATCAAGTTGATTACAAGCTGCATTTTATTTTATCACGTGTGCATGAAATTTCCATGTAACAGCATGGCAACACACCTCTATTCATTTTATTACAACCTAGTCCTTTTGGACAGTGACAACAGCACGGATGCTATCATTAAATACATTAGATTTAAAGAGAACATTGAAAAAAAAAAGAAAAGAGGCATGAGACTTACCAAGAACCATCATGCATAGCGTCGAAAGCATTGTTAATGTCGTCAAAATCAAATTGATGGGTGATGAACTCGTCAATCTTCAATTTGCCATCCAGATACTTTTGAACAAGCCCGCCCATCTCAGAGCGACCCTTGACGCCACCAAAGGCAGATCCGCGCCATACACGACCGGTAACTAATTGGAAAGGGCGAGTGCTGATTTCCTTGCCAGCAGCGGCGACGCCAATTATAACCGATTCTCCCCAGCCCTTATGGCAGGATTCCAAAGCAGAGCGCATTACATCAACATTGCCAGTACAATCAAAAGTGTAATCCAAACCGCCATCAGTAAGTTCGACAAGATGGTTTTGAATAGAACCTTTGACACTAGCGTCAAGGGGATTAATGAACTCTGTAGCACCAAATTCACGAGCAACCTTCTCCTTGTTGCTGTTGATATCGATGGCAATGATACGCTTAGCCTTGTTATTAACAGCGCCTTGAATTACGCTTAAACCAATGCAGCCAACACCAAAAACAGCAACGCTGTCCCCTTCTGCGACCTTGACAGTCTTGGTGGCAGCACCAAAACCTGTAGTGATACCACATCCCAAAAGGCAGAGCTTTTGAAGGCTGGGCTCGGGACTTACCTTTACAACGGAAACATCAGCAACGACAGTATATTCAGAGAAGGTAGATGTGCCCATATAATGATAAACGGTTTTACCCTTGCAGGTGAAACGAGTCGTCTCATCAGGCATCAGACCACGACCTTGAGTAGCTCTGACAGAACCACACAAATTGGTTTTGCCACTCGTACAAAATTTACATACACCGCATTCGGCAGTGTACAGAGGAATGACATGATCTCCAACTGCGACCTCAGTGACACCCTCGCCGACAGACTCGACAATGCCACCACCTTCGTGTCCCAAGATAGCAGGGAATACACCCTCGGGATCTACTCGATGCGATTAATGCCTCTCCTCCTTTTTAGTTCACTTGAAATTACCACCTACCAACACCAGAAAGAGTATAGGCATCAGTGTGACAACTATACCGAGGCGACGTTAATTTACCATTTGCACAACAATGACAACACCAATACTTACACGCCAGTATACATGATCCTGACACGGACTTCATGAGCCTTCGGAGGGGCCACCTCAACCTGCTCGATACCTAGCATACATACCATGAGCCATGTTGTTGTTTACGTACGAATAAAAATAATGCTTACTCAAAGGCTTGCCAGCCTCCCAAGCGACAGCAGCACGACATTTGATGACCTAAACAATGCTTCTCAGTATATCAGCTTCTTGGTCGAGAGTTGAAGCATATACTTTACTTGACCAGCAGTAGACATTGTTGTTTTATGTTTTGGAAAATAAAAGAAAAGTGAAAAAGAGACACGAAGCTTGTTTTTAATTCAAAAAAGTAGCCTTTGGTTGGCTGAATTCCCACATAAACTACAAATCGATGCACTTAAAAACCAAGTCATTCCGTTGACACCGCCACGAAATTGCAGCTTGAGGATGTAATAGCACTACATTCTATTTCATTGCAGTGTATGTTCATAAATAAAAATACCTTTTGAATACGCATTTACCATTTGTTTTGTCCGATTGCAAACGCATTTTTTTTTTGCGACATTTACATCTTTGGAGTATTATTTTTTGGCTGTCTTGAAAGAAAGTGAACACTTACACATAATAAAATGCTATTTTATTATTCACTAAATAGATGCCGTGGCTTCTTAATCACCCGCGGGCTTAATTTAATTTACATTTGGGGTGAGCTGGATTGAAAACACACACACCTTGTCAAATCTGACCTCAAGAATGTAAATTTTGACTATAATAATCGAAAGTATTCAAGATATATGCATAATCGCTATTTTAGGTAATAACTATGCAAACTATAGACTTTTATCTGAAAAAAATTTCTGTGCGTTTGCAAAGCACACCATTTGGATGCAAAAAGACTAGTACAGACTCTATTTACCCTGCACATAATATGTATGTCAGTGAGAATCAATGAAATGTATATTAGTAACCTACTAACACATAATAATACCAACCGAGGTTTTGCTATAATGTATTCATCACAAAGAAAACATTACTGTACATAGCATAACTTGTTCAATTCAGCATATGTAGAAATACATTCGTATTTTAGGGAGAAGAGCTAAATTCATGCATATCTAAATGTATTGTGTATCTTACTCTCTCTTTTTCTCCTGAAAAACCCTATTCGAAAGACAGTATAAAAGCATCTTTGTACAAAACATTCTTTTTTCACATATATTTTTCAAGGATATAGTATCTGCTCAAGAAAAAGAAGTAATTATGATCAAGCTTTTAATCGTTTTTTTTGTTTGCGCTCTTCCACTGTTTTATGCAGCTCCTACTGCATCGATTATCGCAAAAAGAGAAGACTCAGCAGACAGACAGCAAGAATCTCAAATTGGTGGTGCTGCCCGAGGCTTTGTTCTTCCCGAGCTCCCAGCTTTCGCTAGTGTTATTCCTCCAAACTTGCTTGGTGGGCAACCTCCTGATGATGACTAAAACTGTTAGGCGTATATAGCAATCCAAATCCATTGTAAAAGCAGTTTTTGTATATGATGTTTCCAAATTACAACAATAAATTAATTTTCCATCTCATGATGGGCTTACACTTGATTGTCGATCTTTTCTATATATCCCTTCATTACTGCTCTTTTTCCGTGAATATGCATACATATGCGTTTAAATAAGTGCTATCTCGAGTCGGTGGGTGTATAAATAGACAATGCCAGACGAGGGATACATATTAAAAATAACAGAACCTAATCTTGGTATACTGTATGGCGAAAACCGACCATATTTGATTTAAAAGCAGCACGTGGAACAAAAGTTGTATATTATGCTATAAATTAAAAAAAAAAAAGCCTAGAAGAATTTAATAATAATTAATGTTTATCAAATAAAAAATTTCTGTATGATGTATACAATAGTGTCAATCCCCTGAATATTGAGCAAGAATTGTGTCATAATGAAAAAATGATAAACACAGAAGATCATACAGAAATTAGGAGCACCCATTGTATCCAAGGAGATGAAATACATGGACAGGGTGTATTATATTATTTCATTAGTAATTTTTCAATCAATATATACAGTCTATTTATTCATTCCACAATCCAGAAACCAATTTCTGTCAAGGTATATAAAAATGAAACTTTTCGTTTATTTTTTCGATATCTACAAACAAATAATACTTGTACAAACATGCAAATCCTTTCTTTATTTTCAACGATGGCCCTTGTTAGCCTACTGTTGTTCTCCTCGCTGCATTATGTTTCAGCAGCTGGCACAAGTCGTACAAAGATGCATCTTTCAAAATCAAAGCTAATCAAGAGGGGAAGACATCACCGGGAATATTTTGCCAGTGGCTATGATCCAAGAGGCCCACCACCACCACCACCACCACCATCAGGTTTACCAGCTATACCAGGTTTGCCAGCTCTCCCTATCCTGGCACTTCCTCAGTTACCTGCAATTCCAACTGCTCCAGTCCCAGCTGTGCCAACACTACCCAAAGCGCCTGCTCTTCCGAATCTTGGTGGTAAACCAAGCGGCGGTGAAGATGATGAGGAAGATGAAGATTAAAGTATGTCTATGCAGCATCAATTTTTTGTTATTTTCTTTTTTTGTTTTTGAAATAAAGATGAAAATTTTGTTTTTAAGCCTACTGCATACAATTGACACCATACAAAACCATCAAAATGATCCACAGCCGATAATCTCAGGGGCGAGATGCATAAAAATCTAAACACCCCCCTTATCAAATATGATCTACCTTGTGTTTTTGATTTACATATAAATATATTTCTATCTAGCCATCCCGTAAGGATCTCCGTTGATATGATGCGCAGTGGCAAACAAATACCTGGATATATTATAGATATAGACGAAAAAAGGGCTCATGACCAAAGCAGTGGATCCAGCTCCTTGCAACAACTTTCTGCTACTTGTTTGCTACATACAAATAGACATGCAAGGCAGAGTTACTTGACAGTCAAGAAGCTAATCCATACGATATATGCACTTGCGAATAAATGTTTTTTTCGAATCGATATAATGTTGGTTTCGAAAAATGAGACTATTAACGTTTGTGTTCCAAGACGAAAACGACCCAGAACTACGTCTCATAACATCACGACCCCTTTTTTTTTCATTCGATGTAAATATATGTATGGTATATAAAGGAGAAATACAGCCAGAAGGCCGAGAAACAAGTCAATGCTTTTGAAAATGGGGGAACAAAGAATTTGACATGCATTTAGCGTTAAATGACGACGTACGCACCTCTCATATGAAAACGCCTGGTAATCTTATATAAACCCTCAACCTTCTTTTCGTTTATTGTTTTTTTTCTTCCTTTCTTTCCATCTTTCTTACTTTCAAATTCAAAGATACAAGATGCGCTCTGCTCTCACATACACTCTTTTTGCCATCGTTGCAACCCTCGCATGTTTGCTGCAAGTCTCTGCTCAAGGAGAAATCAAAGATAAACGTATCTTAAGAAAGCTTCAAAGCCGTCAAAATGCTGCTGCTGGCCCTCCTCCTCCTCCTCCTGGACAAAAAACTTGCCCCAACCCAGCAAATCCCCAAGATCCAGCATGTCCTCCTCCCCCTCCTCCTCCATACACTGCTCCAGCAGTTCCCGGAGTCGTAATTCCACCTCTCCCAGCTCCACCTGCCGCTCCTGCTGTACCTCTTCCTGGTTTACCAGGTGTGCCCGTTCCAGCAGCACCAGTACTTCCTGACCTCTCAACTGCCCTTCCTGCAACATTGCCAGCACTTCCAGGTGTTCCAGGACTCCCAGAACTTCCTGTGCTTCCTACCATCCCCGATGCTTCAACCACTGTTGCTGGCCTGTTAGGTGGTGGTGGTGAAAAAGATTAAGATCATTAGCCAATATTAAAAACTTCATTTCATTTGTATCATCAAAATACAGAGTTTATTTTTTTATTACTATTACTATCCAATTATATATAGATGCTCAAAATAAATAAATAAAAAATTTTAAAAATAATACAATAATGTATGTCATTTGGTAAATGTGAATATGAAATATCGTTAAGTGCTTTACCTCGGTCATTTCTGTTAAAACATCCACGCTGGGTGATACTGCCGTGTTAGACCACTTCGTATCAATCAGTTTCCTTACGCATATGGGTTTGGCACCCAAATACTTGCACTTATGGTGGACTCCTTGCGTTTTGTCTGTAGTCACCGTCAAAGTGTACGAGATGTGTCGAAGATAACATCAGATATGCATATATTAATGCTAAGAGAAATAAAAGAATGTGGTACTCAAAAACGGGTTATCAGCATATGAAAAAAAAAAAAAAAAAAAAACGATCTTCATGCATCATGCTGCTCTAA
This sequence comes from Parasitella parasitica, assembly GCA_025201805.1. Taxonomy (NCBI): domain Eukaryota; kingdom Fungi; phylum Mucoromycota; class Mucoromycetes; order Mucorales; family Mucoraceae; genus Parasitella; species Parasitella parasitica. The sequence goes on along the minus strand of MU619369.1, from coordinate 11,988 downwards.
TCTTGGCAGTGTTTTAATAAAGAAAACTGCAGACAACGGAGTAGGAAAGCAGCATTAGCTCGAGATCTACCCCGTTTGTTTGGCTGAATACGGATTTCTAAGTATAAATATAAGCACACATTGCGTTTTAAAGATTGCATTACCTTTCATCTCCATATACTTAACTAACACATTACATACACATATTTACTAGAACATATATATAATGTTGAGCTTGAAGACTATTACTTTCTTAGTGGTTGTAGCCATCTACACCACATTAGTACAAGAAGCTCTGTGTAAAACTGTGATAGCCAACGGTGGCAAAAGATCAGTGATTTCTAATAAACGTCGAATGGATTTCAACAAAAGACAAGCCGCAACTCTTCCTACTTTACCAAATGTTGATCCCAGCACTGTGCTTTCACCATTATTGGCATCATTAACAGCTGTTAAGGTCCCAGCAGTTCCAGCATTACCTGGAGCCGCTGCTGCTCCTGCTGCTCCAGTTTACGCTGCTCCTGGTCCACCTTCGCCCTATCCACCTCAATATGCTCCAGCTCCTGCTCCAAAGCCCAAAAAGACGGACGAAGAAGATGAAGAGGAAGAAGACGAAGACGAAGCCTAAACATAATTATTTTTAATTTACAAACAAGTTTAATAAAATGATGCAAAAACCACATAAAAACTATAAATTTAGAATACCAACATTTATCGTCCATGTGGAACAGTTTGTCGCTGTGAAAACGTACCTTCAGGGAGTGCCTTTGAGCAACCTTTTTTTAGTTTATGTATCATGTACGCCTAAATGAACAAAGAATATTCCAAAGATAAGAATCACACAGGGGACCATTACCTTTTTTTCCCTCTATATAATGTATCTATACGCTACTTCTCGGCGTTTGGTAGGTTTAGAAATCACTACATCCTTGAGCAGAAATGAGGAGACTTAAATGATTACTGCTGCAGTATTTGTATGGATCGACAATTTATTTTAGTGTAGCTTGCATTTCAAATATGCAAGACGAATATACAGATTTGTGCTATAGTATTATTTTGCTGCCAAGAGAATCCAGCAAAAGTGACACGAGCCAGTAATTGTAGAGTATGATAAAAATAAATAAGAGATCAACAGCATGTGAAAGTCAAAGACAAAAATGATCGCCCTCAGTTTCGTTACGATGAACTGAGCGGTTATTATGTCACAACGCCTCTCCATCAACAATTGGTATACAAGTGTTAGTTCTGCACAGAATATTGTACATTGAATATTGCTCTTTGGTCAGAAAGTTGTATTTGTTTCTGTTAATGCAATGTATAATATTTCCATTACACCCACTGACGATAAGAGACTGTACACATATTGTATGTTTTGTATATAAAAAGACCTTTTTATTACCAAATATCTTTGTTTTTTTTACAACTAAATATATCAAGAAAATGCAAGTATCTATCTATTTATCTGTATACTGCCTGGCTATCTTAGCTACCTTCCATCAAGCATCAGCAGCTCCAGTGTTGGTGAAAAGATGTCCTCCAGGAACACAACCTGCCCCAGGTGCCCCAGCCTCAGGACCAGCACCAGCACCACCAGCATCACCAGTAAATTGTGCTCCTGGGTCAATGGATCCCGCTTGCGCCGCCAAATCATCTCCTCCATCGCTCACGCCCGATTTTTCTTGCATTGCTTTTCCAACGCCTCCAGGACTTCCTGGCCTTCCTGTCCCAGCTGCTCCACAATTCTTGCCTATTGCCTTGCCAGTCCCTCCTGCTCCAGCTGCTCCAGCTGCTCCAGGCCTTCCAGAATTACCAGCGCTTCCTCCATTGCCTGCTTTGGATCCGTTTACAGGATTTACCTTGGGCGGTATTCCAACTTTACCTGCACTACCTGCACTACCTGCATTGGGTGGTAGTGAAGATTAGAAGAATAGATCGTCAATTTAAAAATAAACCTTTCTCGTTGACAGAAATCCCCAATCTTGACACTTGTTCTGAGAATCATACGTCAAGTATGAATGCGTTTAAATAGGATCAGCTCACAAGGTACTGTGTATAATACTGCATGTCCGTAAAGGTCCATTCCGAGTATCACTATAAGGATGTTGCAAGTATTATAAGAACTCAAGTCATTTATATAAAGAATAGCCTGTTCTGCAAATCGCAAATTTCTTTAATCATTTTGCTTTGGAGAAAGAGTGTTCAGAAAAATTATACTATGGCTGTATTCAAGCAGGAGGATAAGGATTTCCAAATGATGCAGCTGATGATGGGGTGGGATGGAAAGCAAAAGGATGCTGTCGAAGCAAAACCTCTTCATCTCTAGTCAGACTTTGCCAAGTTGTAGCTATATCGCCAGTGTCATAGTAATCGTCTTCTGCTAGTTCTTGCGCGTGAATTTCATCAGGCACTGTTGGGATTTGGATGTGATGCAAGCAAAGAGGACATGAGCCGCATTTTTTTGTAAGCCAAACATCAACACAATCTCGATGATATTCATGGTTACAAGGCAACCGCCGCAAGGTATTACCATTTTCAAAAGGATCCAAGCAGATAACACAGCTGGATGGCTCATATGCTGTCTCTAATGAATTAACTGAGGTGTTTTTTCTCCAATCCACCTTTTCTTCGCCACCAACGATCTCCTTGTCTTTATATACACGTGTAGGCAATAGATCCACAAGCGCTTGTTCCAAACGCTGTTTTTTAGCTCGTGGTTGTGGCATAAGTCTGGGTGGCTGTCCAATAATGTTTCTCCAGTAATTTTCATCGGCTGTCAGCTGCTGTTGTTCTGCCAGCGTTAGTGTCTCATTCTCTTCTTGGCGCCGTTCTCTAGCTATGCGCCACATGTGGCATTGCAAAGCAGCTTGCAAAAGAAGAATATTTGAATACAATATTGGCATAACAGATGCTACTTACATATGGAAATAACACTGGCAACGAGCATCGCACCCATGATAATCAATGCAAACTGCCAATGATCCAGTGGTGGTTTACTAGGAGGCATCAGATCGACTCGAATCATGAACTGAGTTGCTCCTTCTTGCTGCTTGGCTTTGGCAGCATTTTCCAGATCATTTATCATTGAGATACCAGTATCCTGACTCACATAATATGTAGGAATCTTTACAGATTTTGGCATCACTCCCTAATAAGAGGATCAACATACACTCTCCAGTTACTTTAATTATTGAATATATTTACCATGGATTGCTGATTTGAAGATGTTCCGTTATCGAATATGATAGCAGCTATGGCCCCATCTCTTTCAGCATTCACGATTTTATCAATCAAATAACAGTTAGTACTTTGTTCTATTAAAGCGATTTTCGAAATATTGCTGTCAGTGATAAATGTTGAGACATTTGGAAAATGCAAAGCGCATGCTTCGCCTCTATTATACAAGATCCCCTATTTTATCAATACTTGGACGTTAGATATATAGAGACCATTCAAGCTACCCACTATACTTGTAATCCTTCCTTGGAAATTTCTGGAGAATTGTCAACCAAAAAGATGTTGTTTCTGAATTCTTTTTGAGCATATTGGACCGGAACAGCATTGCCAATTGTAACTGGCTTACTAACATTAAAAAAAATAATGTCTTTCTTACATATTAATACATGCACATTGCATTTACAGCAATCCATACCTTCTACTATGAAGTTTCCTGACCCTCTAAACCACCGAGTAGCATTTGGCAATGTGATAGCGCCAAGCATCACCCAAACAACAATGACTGCGGCTAATGAGTAGGTTACAACAGGTCTGATTTTAGGCATTTCTAATGTTTGTTTTTAAGATTTATGCAGATCAAACAAATAAAAGAGAAAAAAGAGTTGATCTATGGATGGAGTAGAAATGATAACAAATGTTTATTACATGAGACCAAAAAAAAAAAAAAAAGAAGCTCGGTTTGATATCAATTCCGAGACAAGTAGAAAGTAAGACAATACAGGTTAATTAATATATGTACATAATTAGTAAATGTGGTTGGTTGTAGTAGGGTTGCTTCGATCATCGCTATGCTGAGGCAAAGCAACAGCTTCCATTGCAATATTCACTTGGGCTGTAGCGTTTGCAACCAACGGCGAATCATTTGTAACTGTCAAATTTTCCTCTGATCTGGATTCTAGTAAACCTTTCTCTTGTAAGGTTATTCTGCAATCGTACTTACAAATAGGACATTTACTCGATTTCTTTGTTAGCCATACGTCTATACAGGCAGTGCAATAGCCATGATGACAGGGCAACACACGAATATAGTAATCGTCCTCAAAGTCCTCCAAACAAATAGCACATGTCGAGTTCAGCATGGTTGCATCACTGTGTTTTTCAATCGGGCATAAATGCTGTAGTTGCTCAAATGGTATCACATCATCAACTTTATCTTGCATTAGTAGATTTCCTTGAGGAGAAGCTTCAATATCTCTCAATGCTCGACTTCTAGCAAATGCTCTGCACCAGCGAGTGACCACATACGCTAGAATCACAACTGCAGCTGCAGTAACCGAATAAATAATGTAGTTTCTTTTATCACGTTCTGAGTCCATGCTATCTTGGTCACCTTGGTCGTCATTTGTAGAAGCCGATGCACTAGGATCACTTGATGATGGGAAATTATTTTCTCCCAAAGAGAATGTGAGTTGTGTGTACATTTGTTGAGTCCCATTCATTTTGAATGTCTTTTGGATTAGTGTTGAATTGAGATAGTCTACATAATTTCGAGGCACAAAATAAACCGCAACAAACGTAGAGCCAGCATCAATGTTGTTATCTGTCATGTGCCTGATATTGCGGTAATCGGGCAATGTCGAAGTCCATTTTGGATATGATACATCTTCAGTGGGCTCTGGAATAAATACTGTATCATTATAATAATTGTCATCGTAGATGACAATGCCAGAAACTTTAAGACCATATGTAGATGACAAGCTTTGTACAGTGGAGATCTTTTCAGACCATGGAGAGCATCTCCCTCCCCGCTGAAGAAGTGCAATAGATGGTTGCGACATCATGGAAGGGCTGGTCGCCCAATTACCATTTAACTTTTCTAAATCGTCTATAGTCGTTTGGGAACAACCATCGCCAAAATCAATTACAAGACGCTTTTACAGAAACAGCAATTAGTACCAATCGTTCCTTGCAGTAAGTCCAATTTATACCTCATTGTAACCCCAACGGTCTTTATTTTCAAATACTGTTTGGAAATCTTGACTATAGATCTTTGAAGATGTCTCTGGTAAATATATTTTTGTCTTGTTTGATTCAGCCAAGTTATATTCTGCTAAAATTTGCCTAATATTCAAACCAATTACTTTTTTTTTTTCAGCCATTTAAATCAACATAATTAGCGATTACCATATAAACGGGTTTTCGGGTGAAGCTTGGGCTCTGACTAGTGATTTAAGAAACAAAATGAACAAGAATACTGGCCATCCCTTGCCAAGAAGAAACATACGGACATGTAATATAAGTAACTAGAAGGAAGAAGAAAAAATTTAACTAAAACCCCATCTCGTTGGTTTATCTTGATTCTATTCGTTCAATAAAGGTTAATCATACATCCGTTCCGCACTATTCAGGCACAAAAGGAATTTTATGGTCCATTTTTTAGTTTATCTTGGAACGTTTGTCTTTGCGCTACGTATACCTTCTCAAATATCCAGATTCTTGAGCAGTAGTAAAAGCTACCCTGCACATATTTGAGTACACATAATCGTTCAAGAAAGATTAGCATATAGCTAATATACGGAATTCTTATTTTTATTAGAATATGCTTATATGTTCATGTATCGCTTTGGCCATTGTTGTGCCTAAATAGAAATCAAAGATTCACACAGCAATCTCGGTAGAAATGCGCTGTACGCTGCTACACATTTAAAATAGCATACCTGCACATGGTATGTGCAATATGCTTGATATAAAGGATATTCACAGGAAAAAAAATAAAAAATAAGGTAAGTCAACTAGATAACGTATAAATTTATTATTTAGTTCAGACTAGAGGACTCCAATCATTTCAGATCGATGCCCTCTTTATATAGTTATACTATCACATCTCAATCATTATCAATCTCCAAAGAATATTCTATTTATCTATTTAGCCTCATTTTTGGATTGAGGTCCTTGATCAAAGTATCCGGCTATATTATATAATGACTAGCATGTATCGTGATTTCTTAAGAATCATCCCTCATTTCTTATCTGATATATTGGCTATTCCATTCTTCCGAACACAAACACAGTTGATATCCATTGAGTAGTAACTTATGATCTAGTATCGCATGAAATGATGATCGATATAAAACATGGATATCATATCAACATGGGAAACCAACTTGAATTTTTGAAACGAGGCGTTGAAAAGAGAATTTAATGTTAATTATTCAAAGACAAAGATTGTGAATGAACTACCCATTAAAAAAACTCTAAATAAATGACGAAGCGCACATGTATGACAAAACAAAAACATAGTTTACAATAATTAAAAGAGTTCAAATCAAAGTATACACATGTTAAACTGCTTGAATATAAGTTGCTGTCGAGTGGCTAAGGTCAAAACTTTGCTCTTTATATCTTCAACAAATCATTTATGAGTGAAATGCATATATTAGGGGTATTCAAATAGCAAAAAAAAAATTAAAATATTTCAGCCAATGGATTCGATATACAAGTGAATACCCCATTTTAATAAAAAATCGATAATTTTAATTAAAAATTTAAAAATAAGGAAGGAGCTTTCAAAATTGAGTAAATCTTTAAAGCGTCGGGAGACTGATCCGATTCCTCACCATACATGGTGCCACCATGTTGTTTGGTTGGCTTGGTGGAGATATGCTGACGGCAAGGCGTTGCAACTCACTGGCAGCATCATTGCTGGCATGGTGGTAGCCTAATTTGGTTCTGTCAATGCCACGCACAGGACAGTGCCGGAAATGTCAGCAAGGATTCTCAAGTTGCTGATTGAGCAACACCCTGCTGCCCACGTTTTATGGAAGCAGAATGGAAAGGGCAGGACAGACGAGGATCCTAGTTTTGACAACAACCTTTTCGTGATTAGATGTATACGGATGTTCTGGCCAATCATACATTTTGTTTTTATTTTAATTTAATTGAAGATTTTAAGAAGCAAAACGGTCTTCTTAAAAAAAGCGAAAAATAAAAAAAATAATTAAAACTTACCCAATAAAATTGCTCAAATTATTTTTAATTATTTTATCATTTTGCTATTTGAATACCCCTAATAATGACAAAGATATCAATTATGGCAGCTCGTCATTCAATGAGTTTTTCCCATCATTCTAGATAAGGATATCTTTAACAGAATAACTAAAGTAT
>MU619368.1:50256-76614 GCA_025201805.1 Parasitella parasitica | reverse complement strand
CTCGTTTTACGTCTATTCAATAGTATGGCTTTTATAGTGGCCTGCATAGGCTCTGGCCATAATGAGCAGACGTAGAGTCTCTCGACATCTCCAGTGGACATGTACGCGATGTGCAAGTTTGTATATTTGTTTACTGAAATTGTAAACCATGTTTCTCAAATTTAGTCTAATGTTTAGTCTAATGTTTAGGTTGCATGATATGTTGGATATGATAGTCTTGATTCAGAGGCTCATTTGCTTCATCGACCAGCGTTGCTAGTGTAGAGAACCATTCATGTCAATCTATCAGCATCTAGACGGAGGCAATCTTGGTTTAAAAGCTCGCGGGCAAAGGGTTATAGTGCTTTTACATGCTAACTGGTTACGATATACCACTGGTTTCTTTACTGACAACATGTCTAGCCAAACCTGTAAACCGGTAGTGCTTAAGAAAAAAAATACTTGACAGTATGCTCGACCGCCTCTAATACCACTACTATGGCGTGGATGGCGCTTTCGGAATGTGGCCATCGACCTTACAGCCATCAAGAATGATGTGAAATTCTGCAGACGTGTAAATAACACCTGCAGCTCTCCTGGGACGTGCAATATTTTATCTCTGCCTTCTGGCAACAGTTCAGTATATAACAATAAACTAAAATTATCTTTATATGCTTGCTTTACATTGTAGTACATGGTTTTTTTTTGGTATCCAGCTTGCGAACTTCAAGCGGGCTGTACTAAAACAGCTGCTCTAGGCCAAAAAAAGTATATTGTAAAAATCACTAAAAACAGAAATATCTCGTTTTCTTGTCTTTCACTCGTTAGAAATGTCGCCGCAAATTCCCTACAGCATGCTGCCACAAACAAAAGAATCGATTGCACATATTCTGAAGCACTATGAGCATTTTAAGCAAGACAGGAAGGTCCGTGAGCTGCCTCGACAGCCGATGATTGTAGGCGTTTCTGGTTGTCAAGGCAGTGGCAAAACGACACTGTGTGATACTTTGGCGCATTTATTAAAAGAGGCTCCTCATAACTTGCGAGTCATTAGCTTTTCGCTCGATGATGTTTACTTGACACACGACGATCAGGTAAAGCTGTCAGGAAAGTATGCTAACAACCCCCTCTATCAACAGAGAGGTCAGGCTGGATCGCACGATTTATCTTTGGCTTGCCAGACATTGCATTCGCTCTTGAGTACACAGACTCAGGGAGAGAGCGTGCCCATCCCTGCTTACGACAAATCTTTACATTGTGGTCAAGGCGACCGTTTAGACAAGTCCAAGTGGAAATACCCTGTCGCACCATTTGACATCATTTTGTTTGAGGGCTGGATGCTCGGATTCAAGGCGTTGCCTGAAAGCAATGTCAAGCAGCACGTCAATTTGAAGTTTGATCAGGTCAAAGTCATGAACATGGAGCTAAAAAAGTACGAGGATGAGCTGTATCCCTTCTTTGATATATTCATCCACTTGTCGCCATGCGAGCTAGGCCAAGTGTATCAGTGGAGATTGCAGCAGGAGCATCATATGAAGCAAACCCGAGGAGTGGATGGCTTGTCTGACGAAGCAGTGCGGGTCTTTGTTGACACATACATGCCTGCCTACGAATTGTACCTCCCTCGTCTGGATAAAGTGGGATTTTATGGCCAAGGCTACCTAGGCGAGAGCTTGAAGTGCTATGAAGGATTAAAGCGACTGGATGGAGGCTACAGCCAGCCAGACCGTCACTTGAGGGTTGTGCTGGATCCGGATAGGAAGGTGGTTGAATCAGGTACTATTAGAGAGATGACGCTTGGCTCTCAGCCGACGACCAGATCACCAAAAGCTGCACCAAGAAGCCTTTTCACCAAGAAAATTGTTTATCGCTGTGCTTTTATAGGCGTGCTGGGCTTGATTGGATACAAACGCAATTCAATTGTCAACGCATTCATGAGATTTTCAAACAAAATGAGCAGCAAATAAAACAAGCAAGAAAGGAGCCCCAATCTATTGGTTGTTGTGTGTGGTTTAGAAGAAAGAATTTTTTTCTCCAACACTCATTTTTCCCTTTTTCTCTCCTACTGTTGTGTTTTGTTTTTGTTTTTTTTCTTTTTTTTTTCAAATAGAATCATTCCAAAAAATCATCGCGTTAGTCTAGAATAATGTCTCCTAGAGAATATATACCTGGTGATACCGTATTTGCGAAATTAAAGGGCTATCCTTGGTGGCCTGCAAGAGTGAGTTTTGTCTTTTTTTGAATCTACGTAGAGCTAACAACAACATTAGATTGAAAACGACAGAGAGATACCTGCCAACATCCTAAAGCAAAAAGGCAAAACAAAAGGCCCTTTATACACTGTCTTCTTTTATGGTTCCAGAGACTAGTAAGTACTATCGCGCTCATCATCATCATGGGTAAGCTATGTATTGACGAATAATCCCATGGGGGGATTTTTCTCCGTAGCGGTTTCTTTGGTCCTGACTGTATCCGTCCTTTTGATCGTGAGAGTGTTGAGCGTGATCTAAAAGACAAAAAGTTCAAGACAAAGGATTTGGAAATAGCTGTCCATCAAGCCCTGGACCCTTCTATTTTAAAAGCGGAGGAGGAAGCCGAGGCGGCTGAAGAGGAAGACGATGGGGATGAGTCAGAGGAGGAAGACGACGAGGATAAAGGATTAGGGAAAACAGCAGATGTTGATAGAGAAGAGGAGGGGAAGGCTACTGCAAAACCCAAGGGAAGAGAACGTAGAAAGCCTGCCCCTAGTACCGCCGCCGATACGAAAAAAAAAGCGCCCACACCAAAGAAACGAGCCGGCAAAAAAAGGGTAATAGAGGAGGAAGATGAGGATGAAGAAGATGCAGCGGCATCAACCTCGCCACCGCCACCTACTTTATCACAACAGAAAAAGGCAAAAGTGTCTACAAAGAAGACCCCAAGCGAAAAGAATAAACGTGCTCGTTTAGCAGATCCTGAATCAGCGTCAGAAAGTGATAGAAAAAAACGGGTAAGTCTAATTTGCGAGTATGTGGGTCTTGCGTAAATAATTAAATGGTTTTATCAATTAGCGCAAGTCGCTGTCGACTGAGCAGGAGGAGCATCATACCAAAAGGGAGACGTCAACAGCGTCCCGCAAATCTGAAGAACCGAATAACCATAATGCGGTCGGCCAAATTGAAAAACAACAAGATTTAGATGCTTTCAAAAAGACGCCAGAGTATAAAAAGATTTACCATATTAGACACAAACTCCAAAAACTAGTTTACGAAAAGAAGGCTGTAAGTACTGACATGTAGCCAGGGGAATAGGGAATTGGGGGTATTAATCCAAACGACTACATAGGGGGAGATCCAAAGAGACGACTTTGTTAGAGTTTCGCAGGTTATTAAAGAGATTGAAGATTCACAAATGACATATGATTTGTTAAGGGTAAAGTGGAACATTTGGTGTGAGTTTATACACAGAGATGCTTATGAGACCTTTTTTTGACAGTATACCAAGATTGGAAAAGTTGTTAAATTTGCTAGTTCCTACGATTATGGCGAGGATGAACACAAGATCAATCAGCGCTGCCAGCAGCTGATGAAAAACTGGAAGTCATTAATTATTCCTGAACCTCGTAGTGCATCCGCAGAGCAGCATGAACAGCTATCATAATATACAAATCTCATTTTCGCTTTTTACACGCAAACACACCCACAAATACACTTACACACCCACTTGCACACACACACACACACACACACACACACACACACACACACACACATACAAAAACAGGCAACGATTTTAATTTTTTTATATGCGAACCTGGAGGGCAAAAAAACATTATTTTTTGGCTATTCCTCCCAAACGTAAAACATTTTTTTTTCTTTTTTCTTTTTTTTTTCCATTTCCCTCCTCTGCTTTTTTATTATTCGAGCGTACATACATTCATATATAAAAACATATTTATAATTATGAAACCGAGTTGATATTATATAGTAAAAAAGGATGGATTTTCAAATAGTAATTGCTTTATTATACATTTTTGAGTGCGAATAAAGGACCCTCTCGCATCTCAAACGACTCGTCATACTTTATAAATGTCGTGCTCATCTGGGTGGGCACAGGCCTCAGTTTATTATGCACGCAATAGGGGCATTGTTGATTTCATCAGGACAATGGCACGTACAATTTTTGTAGTTTCTTCAGCAATCATCCCATAACCCATCTGCTTCTATTGATTGAACATTATTAAATCTATCTAGCCAAACATAATCCATGCGCTTTGGAATAGGCAAAATTTATAGTAATGACATGAGTAGCTGCGAAGTTTGAAAATCCCGCAATGTCCAATGACTTGAGATTTTGAGTAAGAAACAGGTACAGTTTCTGATCAATATAGGCTTTCCAGTACCACCTTGACGTCGTTTTCTATCAATTTTTTTGAGATATCCAGACTTCGATTATCGTAGCAAAAGTAGCATTGCCGGCGGTAATCTCTATTTACCACAATTCCACTTTACCAGTTTTATTTTTTTTTCCATTATTGGATCTACGGACGCAATTTATTCAAAAGAGTGAGGTGATTTCACTATAATATCATACTATTTAGCCAAACGAAATACAAAATGCAGCGTTTTTTATTTTTATTCCTGTATACAGTAAGCACAGAATCCAAGATCAACTGTATGCTTGCCAACTAGCCAGCAATCTTTGAAAGTGCAAACTGTAATCGCAATTCGCATAATGTCTTAGCCGTTTGCCGCCGCATGCATTTGATCTGGCTTGACGAACTTGTTGTTTTTAGTAACATGTATTTAAGCCCTGAATCTCCGCATTTCAGAAGTATTGTATATGAGGTAGATCAAATAATGTGCATTTCGAAGGACTATACAACAGCTTTACTTTTTAACCTTTCTAATGATACACGCAAAATAGGGATTACTAATCTCTATGGCAGATTGTATTTGTAATATATTCTTTTGTTTGACCCCCTTTTTTTTATTACTAAAATCAACGCAAGGAGTTGCATTCTTGTGCTACAAATCGGGATGGCTTTATAATTTTTGCCATTGTTTACGAACAACCAAAAGCTGATTGCACCACCTTAATTGATTGATCCAATCGTATTCAAGCCTAATCGGAAACGGATAACAGTTTAGACAGATTTCTGAAGAGTATAAATACTTGACATTCAATACTCGACATTGAAGAAAAAATTAATCTACATAGATTTCAAATTCTATTACCACTACTACTGCCACTACCACTACCACAACTATTACTGCTAAAATGGGTCTCATGAAAAACTTTTTCCACCACAAGGACACTTCCAATGTTTCCACTCCTGCCTCTTCTAATGCTGCTACACCTATCACATCTCCTGCAAGTTCCTTGAAGGATGTTGATGCTACTGCAAAAATTGTCGTTGATAGATACCATAACGATCCTATGCGTACAAGCAAAAAGCCTGATACCGTTGGAAGCTTCTTTGATCCTATGGGTGGCCATGGTAGTTACTCTGTTAGTAAAGATGTTACCAACACTGGTGCTTAATCACCAGCTCTCGCAGCATTTTTAGTTTTATATATACCACAATTACTTTCTTATAATATTAATATTTTACACCTCTCATCGCTCTACTACAATAAAGTATCCTTATTAAAATAGAACATGTCATTGCTTTGATATCAATACTTTTAAATCGTTTTGATCAGCGTACCTGTTGTTTGTGCACAAAAGCCAACAAGCTTACTCACATATACAAGCTTTTAATATATTTGTCACGCATTATTACTGTTATTGTTACTACAGGAGAACAATTAAGTAGAACAATTGGTTATTACTGTTGATATATATACCGTTTCTAGTAGCGTTTTAAAGTTTCTTCTATTTCGATATTGCACAGAGTGCTTGTGTCTGAATTGGATTGATATCAATTGTTCACCTTTGAATACAAATGAATTATCAAAATAGCTGTATAGATTTGTCGTTAAGCATTTTTCATTAAAAGCATAACGTTTGTTAATATTTCGCTGAGAGTTACCTATCATTGAAAAGAAAAACAAACATGCACAAACATTTGATTAATTAAACAGAAGTTATAGATTAGCAAAAGCACTTTACAAAGTCCTAAAAAGCGAACACTTGAACTATTCAACATTGCATGGATCTATTACAATTTCACCATAGCGAGGCAAAGATCCCAAAATGAGACCTTATTCAAAGCATTTCTTGAGAAAACGAGCCTGCATGGCGACACCGTTTATGAAGCATAGAAAAATTAAGCGGTTTGCATCATTACACGAAATGGAGATTTATAATCAAAGCTTGATAGATTTGTTTCATAATGGAGGTACAGGACTACATACAGTATACAACATTTGGAAGACTATTTGTACTTTTGGATGTGGACATATTTACATGAGGTTGGGATGGATTATCAAGCTTAAACCAGAAGCAGAACCAATTACTATGGCAGCCATGGAATGCCAAGAAGATGAAATGGACAGCCAGCTATCGAACGAGAAAAAATGGTGATTAATATAGAAAATAGCCTTGATAAAGTGCCTGAGACGAGAATATTTTTATCAGTGTAATATTGGTAGAATCTTTCGCAAAGTTGAGAGAATTTCTTGGATTTCAAGGCACAACACATTCACCAGACACAATGCACTCACCAGACGTAGCTACATTGACAGACTAAACTTTAATATGACGCACTTGTAGCTGATCATCCCTGAGCTTCCATAATATAGCCAACTTCCACATTACTTCTCATCTCCTAGAATATAGTACCCCTTTCATAAAATCTAAGCTTCACCTTTTAAACATAATAAATGCCAAGTAAAGACATAATTGACATAATTGACAAGATTCTGTGCCTTTCCAGAAATTGATGGCATGAAAAACAAATAGGTACACCGTATTTGTTATTTATTGCAGCTTCGTTTTGTTTCGTGAAAGTTACCAAGTGTATAATCTTGTGATATTACATTGAAACGTAGTAGTTATGGGGTATTATTTACTTCTTTCATAAGAGGCTTATTGATATTCAACAAACTTTCGTAAAAATAATAGTGGTGTGTTGACCAAAAGTGACATGATTACAATATTCGGTGCGCTAAGCAACGTACAAGTCTAGATGGGCGTCTGTATATCTTATAGTAGGCCTCCAGTAACATGACAAGCACTATGTAGCTAGACCATGGCAATAGTCATCACTCATTAACCGTCGCTAATTTGCCTATCAGCGCAAGTAATAAAATGACTATATGTATACTACTTGAAACAGAGTGTCGATGGTTAAAAATACTTGAAGCTTTGAGAGACCTGACATACGAATTTAGAGCGAAATTTCTCAGAATAAAGATACGATCATCGACACCTATACATGTGATTGCACTCTGGATGCCTGATTTCTCGATCTGATGATTATTTTAGTATTAACGTTTCAACTTTCAATATTCGACATATGAGAATTTTTTTTATAAAACGTATCATATTTTTTCGACATGCTATGTGTACGACCTTGATATCAGTTGCAAAGCTAGAATTTTTATTTTTACCCATTTTCCCTTTCATCCCGAGCTATCCAATACGTCCAGCTAGAGTATCGTCTTATCGTTAGAATGTGTGATCAAACATTCAAGACTATCCTTGAGAAAAAAAAAAGAAAAGACAAAAGCTTTTTGTAAGACTCTGCTCTTACTAATTTCATAAAGGGTCGTCTTTTTCCATGAATTCCCTCCAAGTAATGTCATGTAACACAGAACATTACGCAGAGCGAATCAGTTAATACATTACGAAATTGCGGGGGGTGGGGCATTTCTAAAATGTACATTTGCTTACCTGGGTTTGAAGGTTATAGTCTTACTAAACAATAAATATATCCATCTACCTCTAATATACACATCTACAAGTCTGCTCTGCAAAAAAAATATATATAAAACAGCGAAGCAGGTGTATCGATACACACATATTTTCTCTTTTGGGATCTTTTTCGCCCTTCTTCAACTCACCAATCATTGAAAAAAGGACCCTGATGCTTCAACTCAAGTCGTATCAAGAAATCCCACTTATTTTTACCGCCTCTTCCCAAAAATTCTCATGAAAAGGGGACCCGAGGAATAACGGTTAGTCAGTGTTTCCTCGATATAGAACCATCCTTGCTCGCACTGCTCTCTATAAATGCGATTTTTAGAGCCCCAGTCGATGAAATGAATGTACTTGAGTCTAATTAGATAAAACCAGAGAACCAGTAGTGTACTTGAGAGGTCTGCTCATGTAAAAAAGAAAAACAGAACAAAAAAAACCCCCGTTATTTGTAAAAGCGGTATAGAAACTAATCGTGTAACAACCGATATTGTGATTCAGTTCTCGTGTGTTTACATTGGTGTTTTGAATGCGTGTGTGTTTTTTTATTTGAGAAAACCATTTGATATGCTCTTGTTACTACTGTAAGATGGCTAGCTGAATATTACTTTGACTAAAAAGTAGTGGAGCTATTATCAGACCTTGATATGTCGATATCAATGTATCACTCACATGCGAGAAAACTAGGTTATATTTGTAAATATTAAATAATTGCAGTGGTATTATGCAAAATGATTTGACAAGCCCGGAGATGGTACAATGGATGGGGGGTTTTTTCCCGCTATTTTGGTATAATACTGATTCGGTGCATCATGATGCGATTGATGCGCCATGTATTTTTCAAGAGTAGGTATAATTCGTCATGATTTGTCTGTCTCTGTGCGTGTGTGAAGATGAGCGGGGCCAGTAAAAGCGGGGATCTCTAATATTTCTTAAATTGTGGGGGAAAATCTAACATTTAGATTGATTGGTAGTGGGATAATGCGGGTTGCAACTATATTGTTCCCATATAGTCTATTCTCCAGCTTTTGCACGTCTTGGATCCACTTGCTATTTTGGTCAACTCATGGTAGGACACTTGCTATTTGATTTATGTCGAAACTTGTATAAAAAGAGACGATAATTTTCAGTTCTACTTCTCTTTTTTTTGTTGTTGCAATCAAACATCTCTTTCTATTTTCCCCTATATAACCATTTCAAATCACTACATCTCTAACAACTATCTAATCTGATCTAATGGGACATAGTTTGCAGCTCTACGTCGTCTGCGCTTTTGCAGCAATTGGTGGTTTTTGTTTCGGTTACGACTCTGGCATCATTTCTGGTGTCTTGACCATGCCTCCTTTCATTGCTAAAATGACCGGTGGTGGTACTTATCTTAAGGCTATCCAAACTTCAGTCATCACTGGTTTATTGTTGGCTGGTTGTTTCGTCGGTTCTCTTTTTGCTGGTAAGTTTTGCTGAAAAATGTGAATGGCATCCAAATTCTTAAACATACGAATTAGGTCAACTCTGTGAAAGACTTTCTCGTAAATTCACCATTATCATTGCTTCTGGTGTCTTTGTCATTGGTGCCGCCATTCAAACTGCTGCTACTGGTTACAGCATGATACTTGGTGGTCGTTTCGTTGCTGGTCTCGGTGTTGGTTCTCTTTCCATGGCTGTCCCTCTCTACTTGTCTGAACTTGCTCCCAAGGAAATTCGCGGCCGTCTTATTTCCCTTCAGCAGCTCACCATCACAATCGGTTTGATGGTTGCTTTCTGGATCAATGTCGGCACTGAAAACTTAACTACTGATGCTGCTTGGAGAATCCCTCTCGGTATTCAAATGGCTCCTGCTGCTGTTCTTTTCGTTGGCACCATGTTCCTTCCTTTCTCCCCTCGTTGGTTGATCAAGAAGGGTCGCAATGCTGAGGCTTTATCTGTTCTTGCTAGACTCCACTCTGGAGGTGATGAAGCTGCTCCTCATGTTGTCGCCGAATACGACGAAATCATTTCTCAAGTTGAGCATGAGCGCGCTGTCTCTGTCGATAGTTACTTTGAACTTTTTAAGGGCACTTTGCTTAGAAGACTTATTTTGGGTGTTCTTATTCAAATCTTCCAACAGTTTACTGGTATCAACTCCATCATGTACTATGCTCCTGTTATTTTCCAACAAGCTGGTGTTCCCGGTCGTTCCGCATCGCTAATTGCTTCTGGTGTAAATGGTGTCCTTAACGTTCTCTCCACTATTCCTGCCATCCTTTTCCTCGATCGTCTTGGTCGTCGTGTCGTCTTGATTTCTGGTGCTCTTATTATGGGCATCGCCATGCTGCTTTGTGGTATCGTTATGGCTGCAACTGGCCGTGTCTTTAGAAACGAGGAAACTGGTCAAATGGAGGTTGATATGTCTGGCAACATCCACGCTTCTTACTTCTGTATCGTCATGGTCTACTTCTTTGTCGCTGGTTTTGCCTATTCTTGGGGCCCTTGTGGATGGGTATACCCTGCCGAGATCTACCCTCTTTCCATCCGTGCAAAGGGAACTTCCATTACAACCGCAGCAAATTGGTTGATGAACTTTATCATCTCGCTTTTTGTTCCTGTCATGCTTACCACTATTACTTGGGGCACCTATATTTTCTTTGGCTGCTGTTGTTTAGTTATGGCCACTTGTGTCTTTTTGTTCTACCCTGAAACCAAGGGCCGTTCTCTCGAAGAAATGGATGTGGTATTCTCTGGCCGTGTGCTCACCTTCAGAGATGTCAAGGACGCTGACCTCAAATTCAGGAATCAACAAAAGAATGAAAAAACTGAGTCTTATGACGATGTCAAGGAAGAAGAGGCTTAATTACAGGAGAGTAGTTACGAAGGCTGGCTTCTTCAACACCGACTCCCGTGTTCTTGCTTCTGCTGTCATTCCATTTTATTACAAATAATCTCTTCCAATCCCCTAATTTACTCTTACCTAATAAAGCAATAAGCTAACATTTAATCTACACCTTAAAACTCTACAGTGTACGGTATGGCTAGCATAAGCCCCAACGATTGATTATGTCAAGCGATTTTCATTTACCATGATACGTTTAAATGGCTGGATGAATAGTCTACTTCCATTACTTGACTTTTAGTAAAATAATGAAATATCAAATTGCCAGGAGATACCTGCTTCTGCCAAGCAAAACGTTTAAATTCTAGTTAAAGGACACTACAATCCAAATATTTTGAGCATTTCGCTACACGCTATTCATTCTTAATATTAGTATCAAGTTTATAAAAAAGCATCCGCTTATGTAATCGCTCTTGTATTCGAAATTTTAGTTGCTTTGATTGTTGTAAATGCATGAAGCTTTGAGAAGAAAAAAATGGCATACACCGATTTTCACTTCATTGATATCGACACAAACACTGTGCAAAACCAGTTTTTATTATATACATACAGCACAATTGAAACAGTGTTTACAAGAATATCAAAAAAAAAAAAAAAAGGATTGTACACAAGGTTTATTTAGCTATACACAAAGTCTATATCTCCCAAAATCTAACAGGAGATAGCATACCACTTGGAGCGACAATCAACTGCTTCCTTTCTAACAACTCTCTTTTTATCGTCCAAAGGTGTCTTAAGTTGCGTGATGACATAATTTACATGAGGACCCAAAGCATCTTTAGCAATAAAAGCAGGGAACTGAGATAAACAAGTAAGAGCAGCAACACGGACACGGATAGAGTTGCGATTGTCCTCAAGTAAAGACAATAAAGGAGGTAAAATAGCTCTGATCTGTGGAGCGACTACATCAGCAGCCTCGGAAACGGCCAATTTAAATGTTTCCAGGGTTGATACTTTGAGGGCTGCGTCCGATAAACTGAGCGATTCAACCAAGAGTGGTACAAGAGGGGGCAGCTCGTTCAAAAGTATTTGTTTTGGCACGTTCTTCAATACATGAGACAAAGCAATTAGATAGTTTGGCTTGACATCTTGTATATAAAATAATATAAACGTCAGTACATGTTTCAACAATTACGAAAATCAAAATTTGTGGTAATTTACCATCTTGGGCAGATCGGAAACCATCGACTAACTTTGGCAAACAAAAGCTAAAGAATCTCTGTTTGTACAGGATCTATTAAAATCATGCGATTTAGTTCGTGAAATGCAAGAATAGTGAGAATGTATAGAAAAGTCTAATGTTAGTGGCATCCTTACAGTTGTAGTAGCAAAAGTATTCTTATTTAAAGCAAGTTGATCATCACCAATAAGGATATCAAAGCCTTGAGGAGCATCAGCAGCTGTGTCGCTCCCACACCATTCAATAACTCGCGTCGTCAACTCGTAACCTAAAGCATGTGTACGAAGTACCAAAGCCTTTGTGATCCACAAGTAAATCAGCAAGGCATTCTTGCTATTTGTTGTTTGTTGTGTAATCGTATCATCCAGCACCAAGGCAGTCGCCTTAACATATTCAGTTAAAGCCGAATCTAAGAAAAATGTGTCACCATTACACGGACACAATGATGTGAGTATATTTAACCTACTGTCTTTCCATTTATTGATGATTGATCCAATAATTCTCGATGCGCAGGTGATTTGAATTGTATTAGTTGCGTTTAATGCTAATGTCACCATATCATTCAAATAATCTTCAATGCTGGTCGAAATAGGTAATGCAACATCTTTTCTCAACGAACAAACGACAGCTGCAAAGAGTTGGCATGTTTTCTGTTGATTTTCATTTGCTGTTGCCGCTGTGTCGAGGGGCTTGTATTCTTGAGCAGACAGAGGAATATTAAACTCGGGTAACTGACCTTCCACAAACAACTTGAATGTTTTGTCCAAAAACGTTTTTTGAACACTAAATTATGTATTGAGTAACAGTATACCAAATTGGTCGCTTATGTTACAAAACCTACCTACTATCCACCATTGAAAAAATTGTGATGATGATTACCGCGATAGTTTCCATAATGCTCGGCTGCAAGATTAAATTGTTATTGGCATCAAGAGAGGCTTGCACTGACTTGGTGATGAAATGAGGGATAATTGTACTGATGCTATCAGCAATATCTTTGTGCTTTTCTGCAGACTTGACTTTGAGTAATTCCAAAATCGATACAATGATAGCGTACGCATAGCTTTCATTTTGGTCTTTTAAGATACATTAATTTAGATTAATTATGGAAATGAACAATAGAACTTTACCATTAACGCATACAACATCAAATTTCTTGATCAGCAAGGGCATGGCCTGTTGATATACAGATGCAACTGTTGAGAGTGTTCTCAGCGAATAAAGCACAGGTAAATAAGTTGTTTTGCCATCAGTTGTTCTGTCAGGAAGCCTATCAATGAGCGAGGGCAGAGTCAGTTCAGTGATATATTTGCTGTTAATATGAGACGTAGCACGAAGTGCCTCAAGGGCAGCAGCACAAAGTTCCTTATCCTGCTCATCGAGTAAAATCTTATTAATAGATTGAACAGCGAGACCAACTTCATCTGATTCTAGGTAACCCTTTGATAAAACCATCAACTTTAAGCCTGTCAAACCTGACAAGCGAAGAAGATTATATTCATTGGATGCCATCAGACAGGACTGAAAAATGCCAAAGAATCTATCTTTATGCTGAACCAAAGGAGATACAAGATCATTATCTAGCTTCGAGTGTCAGCCCACTGGTCGTACAGAGCCATCATAATTCCATCGTTACAAACCTTTAGTTTCCTCATCGGCAGATCCATAAAGGGATTTGCAACCTTCCAGCAGATCAGTCATAATATCCACATTTGACTTTCTCAACGTAGCAACGTTAGTCTCTCGATATTGCTTCAGGATTAATGGCACAATGTTATCCACAATGTAATGACAAGCACTATCTGAAGCGGATGCAGCAGCCCTCAAAATTCGGCCGGTTTGTTTAGAATCTTTCATATCAGGGTCACTTAGATTTGTAGCACATTCTTCAATCAAGGGCTTCAAGGCTTTCTCCATAGGGTCCTGATCCAGTGTGCTGCTGACTGAACATGACCCTAAGGCACTTACAACAGCACGCATGGCATCAATGGCAGCATCTTCCAAAGTTGCATCAATGGCATGAAACACTTCTAGTTTGAGACTGTTGAAAATGTCATTGATGTTAGGTAATAACGCCTCTGCTCCATACACAGGGGCGCAAGCCGCCAAGGTCTCCATTGAATCTCTCTACCATCCATCAAAGGTCAACATCACCAAGGACATATACCACCAACAAATGAATCTTACCTTTGCACTTCCCGATGTAGACGACAATTTCTCCAAAATCAAAGGCAGCGTAAATTTAGCAAATAAAGGAGTCGATGAAATGCATTCTCTCAACCCGATTTTAAGGTCTTCTGCTGTAATTCCATATGGATCATCTGGTGGAGGCTTGAATGTAATTGGGAAATAACAAAAAGCGACTTCGAAAATATCTTCGACATGGGCCGAAATGTCAAAGTTGTGCACAATGCTGGTCATGACCTGGAATGCACTCAACAAATTTCTGGGGTCCTTTTCGCCATCGAGTTCTTTTGTAAATCCATATACAAACTCGTTGTTGATTGATTTCAAAGCAGCTGCATGTCGATGAATCAAATTCTCAAACAGTCTAAAAGCTAAATGTCTGGTCCCCTGAGGAAATTGTTGAACCTGGACATTTTGAATGATTCTACAAGGATGCGCTATTGAATATCGATTTCTTCTTCATTCTCGTCATTTTACCTCTTTGAAACAAATACTGCATTTTCTGGAGTAAATTCGGGGAAGGTTATCAGAGCAACAAGACCATCCAAAAGGTTGTGAACACAAGTTTTGTCTGATAATCTCTCACAATAAAAGTCCACAAGCACAGAAACTTTTATCGAGTGTTAGTTAGATACGTATGCATAATTTTGAGATACATTATTCACATTTTTACCTGCTGATTCATTAATGGCATCTTGCTTGCAATCTGTCAATGTGTTGGATAAGAGTCCAGTTGCTAGGGGATGATTATTAATTCCCAATTTCCAAGCAATTTGACCATTGTAAATTACCTTTGGCACGAACAAATTCATCTTCATTGATCAAGTAATCTCCCAATGTTTGAATAAGACGAAGCAAGTTATCTTGAACTGACCCTTCGTTTACAACTGATGAGTTGAAAAAAAAAAAAAAAAAAAAAATTGGTAAGCCATCAATACTAGAGAATATGAATATCTTCATACTTGAAACAAGGGATTTTGTAGCTTCGATAGCTTCAGCAGATGCTGAATCTGTTGTTATCATGTAATTTGTCACTTCTTTCTCCAGTACACTCATTCTTTTTAGGGCAATGTTAGTAAGAAACAAATGAAAACAATTTGAATAGAGTCATAGACTTTAGCTCTCTCAGTAACAGTGCCTTCATAGTCACATCCCATCAATCAAAAGAGAGGCACTGTCTATGCGTCATTTAGTATTTACATCAATAAAGTTGCCATGGTGATGGAAAACCTTCATGTGTACCTGGTTGCTATGGTGCTATGGTGCTATGATTGATCCCCGAAGATCGACGTTCCCACTACCATGGCAACCAATTTCGCTCGAAAAAGGGAGGTGAGGAGGGATTGGAGAGAATAGAGAATCTTATTTTTTTGTAATATAGTAGTCAGGTTAAAAATAATAAATTTGATGGTGATACACTGTGCTTTTGTTTATTTTTAAGGAGATGTTAATTCTCACCGAACTTGGCTTTTGCCCCCTCTCTGTCGCTTCTCCTGAATCTTATTTGACATTTAAAAAAAACTTGTATATTATGGTGATGATCACATGGCATTCAGCTCAAAGAAGCATCAGAAAATGCATTCATCAAAAGATTGTTGGCCACCCAATTTTATTTTTTGCTTCTTCATTACTGTCAGTACTACACTTGTATTATCATTATTCAACCATCATTCTCCCTTAATCTTGAGTAACCCAAACTATCTTGTGTGTGCACAAATAAAAGATTAAATTATCTATAAAATGGATTGGTAATTGATGCCAGCGATGCAAACCTACTTTTTTCCTTTTTTTATTTTTTTTCTTTAAATTGATTAATATTATATCATATGGCTTCATACCATGGCACATCCCCTGATGACTTTTTACTCAGTCTAAATTCAGTGCGTGAAAGATGTTTCAAAGTTCAAGAAGCAGCCGCTCGAAATCAGTTGAAGCATTTTGATATCGATCAATCAAAACTTGAAGAGATGGTTCAATTAGTAATTTCTATGATCAAGAGAGACTATGATAGACCTTCAGATATCCCAGTATATGGCAGATGGCGTCATTTTGATATTGGCGGAAGACCTCGTCTCAATGGCTTGCTTCAGACTTGGTCGAGCCTCGGTCAAGATAAATTAGAACAAACACGGAAGCTCATCGATATTTTGGTTATCGCAGTGCTTATGGACATGAAGCCATGCCAAACTTGGACATTTACTGAAGAGTCTACTGGTAGAACTTTCAAAAGAAAAGACGGCATTGCAATTGCGATTTTAGAATTATTTGTAAAGGGAGTATTCTCAAGCGATCCAACACAGCCTCATCGAGTTGACTGTAAGTAACCCAACATTATGGCTAATTTATGATCATGAACTCATCCATTGAAATTTTTATAGCTGAGGCTTTGTCTAATCTTTCTTTAAAAACTCTACGCGATGGTCTTCAATTTTCTAAAACAAATTCGTTTGAGGGAATCGATGAGCGCCATGAAGTGTTGAACCATCTTGGTTTGGTGTTACAGAACCGCAAGGACTATTTTGGTAAAACTGTGCAACGGCCAGGAAACTTAATGGGTAAATTATATAACAATATTGCTTAAAATCCTTTATTCTTGAAGAATACTCATTTTCTTGTGAATATTAGACTACCTGCTTGAACATCCTACTACCATAAAAACAAAAAAGGGCCCTTTAATTAGTATTGAAACATTATGGCCTGTTGTTCAAGAAATGGGTGAATTATGGGCATCCGAAGATAACATCTGTGGTATCAGTGGTCTCGGCGATGTCTGGAAGTGTGATGCCATCTCCAATGGTGATCAGTTAGTATCTTTCCATAAGCTCTCTCAATGGCTTGTCTATTCTATAATTGAACCTATGGAAAAGTTACTCGGTGCAACTATTGAGGGCACTGATTTATTGACACCCCTTCCCGATTATTGTAATGGTGGCTTACTGATAGATACTGGATTTTTAACGCTGAAGCCGCAAGATTACGAACGTGGTATTCAAAACTATCATGAGAATTCTCTGCTACCAGACCAGCCAAAAATGGAGGTTGCTCCGATGTTTGATATGTCGGACCCTGTGGTGACTGAATGGCGTGCATTGACTGTAGCCTATCTAGACCTTATTGCTGAACCTGTTCGTCAGTCTTTGAGGCTGACCAAAAAAGACCTTTCGTTAAGTCAACTTATTCAAGGTGGAACCTGGAGTGCAGGAAGAGAATTAGCAGAAATTTCAAGACCAAACACTCATGAACCACCGATTGTTATCAAAATGAGTAAAAGAGTTATTTTCTAAGCAAAGAGTGCATATTTTTTGATGGGGTTTGACATGAATAATTATATTAATAAAAAGAAAACGAAAGACATGAAAAGAGACGATTTACATGAAAAAGAAAGAGACGATGATATATATATAAACAATTGATTTAAACACGATCCAAACACTTCACGAAAGCATCCACATCGTGGTCAGTAAGTGGATACGAGCTTAAACTACAAGAAGCCTTCTTTTTGAGCTCGTCGCAAAGTGCATCCAAGTTGAAGTCAGGGCACTCCTGCTTAATATCTTGATGTACTTCATAGATGTGTTTTCCTTCTTGTTGTCCTTGCTTTAATTTGCTTAGAAGCTTTTCCTTTTTATCGGATGTGAGATAAAGGCGGCGGCTTGCTGGCGTTTCGGGCAGGCCAAATTGAGCGTTCAGATTAAATTGGGCGCTGTTGTCAAAGCCAAAGAGGTCATCAGTGCCACCGAATAAGCTGGACAGATCTTCATTTGCAAATAGGAAATCGTCATTCGCACTGCCTGTTGAAGGGGCATGATAATTTGCAAATAAATCATCTTTCCCGTGAAAGAGATCTCCAGTAGGAAAGCTGTTTATTTGTTGTTGCTGCTGAAGGCCGAGACCAGAATTATCAGACATGGCAAAGAAATCCAGGTTTTTGGCAAAAAGCGCTTGCTGTTGGTGCTGTGGTGGCGATATTAATCCAAATTGCAACGGTTCTGCTGAAAATGCCGAATTCACTGGAGTATCTGCACTTGTAGAATCATCTTCATGTGTGTGGGAATTCGACAAAGGCGAATGCTCTGCATCTTCACCACTGTAGCTATTATTGCTGCTCATACTACTGCTGCTTGTTGTAGTATGGTACGTGTTACTATTGTCATTAGCGGTAGTGTTTGTAACAGAAGTAGCAGCATGCTTATTATTAAATGCAGCAGAGTCATTGACAGGAAATTCAAACGTAAATTGAGCTCCCTTGAGAGCATAGTTTTCCTCCTGAAGTTTCTGCAGCATCTCCTTCAATTGTTCGTTTTCTTTGATGAGATCTTCGTCTTTTGTTGCATTCAACGCCTCCAATTCTGCAATACGAGCCTGCAATTCTGCAACATGTTTCTCTTTGCGATCTCTGAATGCACGCTGAGCAGCTCTGTTTTGTGCCTTTCTCTTTTGTTTAGGATCAAGTGGAGAATCCTACGCCACATTTTGACATTAGAAGGAGGGAAGGTATAAACACAAATGTTACACTTCTTACTGATATCTGTGATTTATCTAGTGGTTTACGACCCGCACGCTTGGGTGCAGTAGTTGATGTTTCCTCATCTAAGATAAATGATGTGCTATTAGGGGAAAGATTACGAATCGCTTTTACCAAAATAAGAAATACCTTTATCGAGCTCTCTCTTTGCATGAGCCACTATTCAGAGAAAACGTTAACAAAAAATTCATGCTTATCAGAAGCACCAAATGATTTTACCATGAGTTGAGGCGTTGCTAGGAGACGGGGAATCATTTTTTTCGTTGTTGGCTGAACCAGATGCTTTACTATTGTTGTTATCAATTTTGACTTGATGGCTAGCAATAGCAGCGTTCAGCAGGTCGAGTGCTGAGTCGTTCAGGTTGAGCTGAAGAACATCAGAAGGTGTCATGTTGGGATTCGAGCTCGAGGACATTTTTTTTAAAAAGTTTTTTGAGAAAAGGAAGAAAAAGGAAACGATTCCAGCTCTTTCTTTGCTGATTAATGTATTGGAGTCTTGCGACATATGGCCAATAAAGACTCTGAATCAACCTGGTCTCGGACAGTCACCGCCAGAGGTAGATTTGTATGCAAATGGTTTGGTTTTACCCTTGCTGTCAGTGAATCTCTTATTTTTTCTTGTTTAGAAATACACCACCCCCCTCAGTTTAGCCTTAAACGTTTTTTTTTTCTCTTTACAACATTTACATAAAAAAAAATGGTCAAGTTTTATCAACATGTTTTTGATTATGAGTATGTGTGTTGCAATCACATTTGATGTCTTGTATTGACTCCAATTAATTCTTTTGCTAGTTACCAATGGCAAAATGTAACCCTAGCCTTTTGGTTGAGATACCCTAATCCTTTCGCCTCACATGGTAAATAGTCATTATCACATTATTCAGTCGTGCATAGTGTGTTAAACCTGTTTTTTTTTAACCCTCTTAGTTCTTGCCGTTGATGTCTTGGATCGTTACGTTGATGAAAACGGCGTCCTCAAGACAACAAGACTCGTCTTGAAGAAGGGAAAGGCTCCCAAATGGTTCCCTGAAAAGGTAGATGGATGCCCAATTGTTCATGTGTCAACAAGATGATAGCTAACCTCTCTCTGGCATAGTTTCTCAAAAACTCGGAAACATTCATTATCGAAGAATCAGAAGTTGATCCTAGAAACAAGACAATGGTAACTCGCACCAAGAATTTGAATCATGTTCGCATCATGCAAATCGAAGAAACCCAGATATTCAAACAACATGAGCAAAACAAAGACTGGACAGCCTGCAAGACAGAAGCTCGCATCGTGTCAAAGTTTGGCTGGGGTATGACTGGCCGCATCGAAGGCTTTGGTCAAAGCAGCTTCATTGCAAATGCTGCAAAGGTAATTTGGCATCCGGTAGCATCATTTTGACACTTTGCACTAACTGTATCTTCATCAGGCTCGTAAAGGAATGCAACACATTTTGCAAATGATCCGTGAAAAACAGGCTGGTCGAGTTCCTTTCCTTGCACCTGCTCAACAATCCTGAATCTCATTTTTTATTACCGTTTTAATCACTTGGTTTGCCTATTCCAAAATCAAAGCAAACGCAATTCTTATAAGGCATTGATGAGCCCTGTTTGAATCAATGTATATACTGTTCTTCAATCTGTTTACCTCTTTTTTGTATAAAAAATCGAAAAATAAAACTATGCCCTACACTCGAAAAAAAAAAAAAGTTCTAGTTCACCCGTTTGCCAATAAATAGGCTGTTGCACAAGATGGAAGGTAAGGTAGTCTGAGTATGTGTTAAAAGAATCGAAAAACAGCATAGAAAATTTACTAGTTAATGCATGATGTCTCTTTGCATTTGACGCTAGTAAGCTTTGCTCTTGTATCTTTTGTATATTACGTTTACGATGATACAAAAAAGCAGGACAATGTGAAACAACACTCCACAAAACGGTTTGTAAACCTTATTCATCCACTTGCCGTACGTTTACCAATTCCTTCTAAAAATTGTTTTCCAACGAATAAAGATATTTGGCATAAAAACGCAATCGATTATACAACAAAAAACTGCTCAAATGATAGAGGTACACCCACATCATATCAAGGAGTGGCAGAATAGATTTATTTACAAACAAAATACATTTGCATGTGATCAGTAACGTTTTCCTAGCTTTAACATTTGGTTTAACCTCTCAAGCACGTATTTTCTGAAAATTAAATAAATTTGGCTGGCATTTTTTTAACCGTCCAAAATCCCTTGTATACCCTCATTCAAAAACGAAAAATAAGGATTTTTCGCATTTTCGTCATAAAAATTGCTTTAAATCATAAAACAGTGTGAGAGACAAATAAAGCTAAGAATCGGCCTAACCAGATCAAATGTTTGAATTTTAAAAAGTTTATTGAGAATGTTGACTTTTTAGCTAATATTTGTTTTTTAAATACATAATTTTAGTTATAATTTTTTTCGATAAAACTAAAGTTTTTTTTTACCATTTGATAGAGAAACAAATTCTGCGTATTATCATGTTTTTTGATTGTGCAAAAAGTAAGAAACTCTGCTTTGAAATTTTCGAAGAAGGTTCAACAATGTCAAAAAATGGCCAAAATGACGGTTTTGACAAAAAAAAAAATCAAACCAGATTAATCTCAGCCTTAAGCAGACAAAATCTTAAAATTAAGAATTTTTGAATGCTTGCATCAAGTTCATGCCAACCACTTCCATCTAACATTATTTGAATGATCTAGTTTCATAAAAAAAAAAACGAATAGACAACATCAGAGTCTCCTTTGCCTGCACTAAACCCTACTGTTGTCATTTTAAAAGTAGAATGAAAGACAACAACAACCAATACATTACATTTACGTGACGTTTTCAATCGTTCTAAAATAAATTTTGGTTCAAGCAAAGCACTCTCTTTCATCTAATTACAACATGTTAAGCGACGATTTTGTTCACGATATCGCTGTCGACATCTCTAGAGCTTTGAATTTAACAAATCCTAATGATTTGATTGCTAAAAAAGTGATACAGTTCGCAGAAACCAACAGAGATTTTGATAAATTCAGTAAAGGTACTGGGACATTTTACTCAATTGCTCCATCAATCAATCACTCAACATCTTTTTGTTAGTTTGTAGCACATTTGGAAGGTTTAGTAAAGAGTTTTTAGCAGAAACGTACACCAAAATAAATAACCAGAAACAGCAAGAAAAGCAAAAGTCAAGCAGCGACAACTCCAAACCCGTTCAACCTGATGCGAATACAACCCAGAACGAAGTTCTCGTACTAGGGAACAACTTACCCGGTGGCCTCATCACCAAAAAGAACAAATCCTCCAAAGCAGACGAAGACCGACCTATTTTTAAAGTACCAGTATTACCCAACAAATCGTTGCTTGGATTAGATGAGCTTGCACGCAAAAAACGTCTAGCGGATGCAGCAGCAACAGCTCCTTCCCCAGTAGCTGATAAAAAAGTTAGAATGACTTGGGACGACGACGACGAGGAGGAGGAGACTAATGTTAACGATGATATTGAAGCGGACGACAGGATCCAAAGAAGACGCCCAAATTACAGGTCGCAAAGGATGGAAACACCCTCGAATCCGGGCGGCATATCAGAGTCAGCGCTGAAAAGAATGGAAGATATGAAGAGGAAGGATAGACATAGAGGAAGCAGCCATTATGACAATAAAAGCCGCCGAGATGATAGGGACCGGGACAGAGACCACCACAGAGATCGAGACAGATATGGGAGAGACCGTAGAGATGACCGTGACAGAAGATCAGACGACAAACATGGCAGTAAAAGTGGTTCAAGTACTCCTTCGTCTTTTAGAGACGGATCAGAAACACCAGGTAGACGTGGCGGTTTGTTTAAACGTAGCCAATGGACCAGCTTGACCCCACAAAACCAAGGAGCCTTTACACCTCGACAATCTGCAGGTAACATGACACCAGGTAGACATGACAGTGGTATTCGACAGTCGACCGGTG
Source organism: Parasitella parasitica (assembly GCA_025201805.1). Lineage (NCBI taxonomy): Eukaryota > Fungi > Mucoromycota > Mucoromycetes > Mucorales > Mucoraceae > Parasitella > Parasitella parasitica. The sequence continues at coordinate 54,067 of MU619368.1, read as the reverse complement.
CTGCAACTGCTGCAGTAAGGCGAACCTGGGATTACATGACGCCTGCTGTTCGATCGACCGCTTATGACGAAGTTGCGTTAGAGTATCCTGAAGAATTCGAAGGTGACGATGAGGATCGACGAAGATGGGAGGAAGAACAAGCTCAGTTGGACCGTGAGTGGTATCAAATGGAAGACAATGGCGCTGCTGATGATACGCATAACGCCTTTGCCGAGTACGAGTCGCATGATAAGCACAAGGAGGAAGAACTAGCGCAAAAGCAGATGAAGAAGCTTTCTGCTCGCCAAGCTCAATACAATCGAGATACGGACATGTGGGAGGCAAGTCGAATGCTGAGTTCAGGTGTAGCACAACAGATTGAAGTAGATACAGATTTTGATGAAGAGAACGAGGTATACATTGCAAATGCATAGAGGAGGGGGCTATGAACGTCAAATTGACAGTTTATCTAATTACAGAGTCGGGTTCATCTCTTGGTCCATGATATCAAACCGCCCTTTTTGGATGGTCGCATGGTGTTTACCAAACAGCTAGAAGCTGTGCAGCATGTTAGAGACCCTACGTCCGATATGGCCATCATCTCTCGTAAAGGCAGTCGACTTGTTAGGGAGAAGAGAGAGCAAGCAGAGCGTGCAAAAGCGAGCAAATTTGACCTCGCTGGTACAACATTGGGTAATGTAATGGGCGTTAAGGGCAAAAAGGAGCAAGAATCGCAGAATGGCGACCAAGACGACGCCAGGGGAGATTCCAAGTTTGCGTCTCATTTAAAGTCATCTGAAGCTGCCAGTGAGTTTGCACGTACAAGGACAATGCGCGAACAGAGAGAGTTCCTGCCCGTGTTTGCTGTTCGCGAAGATCTGCTCAAGGTGGTGCGAGACAACCAAGTTGTCATTATTGTGGGCGAAACTGGCTCTGGCAAAACCACTCAATTGACGCAATACCTACATGAAGACGGATACACAAAGTATGGTAAAGTGAGCTGTACACAGCCTCGTCGTGTCGCAGCCATGTCTGTTGCAAAGCGTGTTGCTGAGGAAATGGGCTGTGAACTGGGTGATACGGTCGGTTACACGATTCGTTTCGAAGATCAAACATCTGAAAACACGCTTATCCGTTACATGACTGATGGTATTCTGCTGCGCGAGTCTATGAACTCTCCTGATCTGGATCAGTATAGCGCCATTATTATGGACGAAGCGCACGAACGTGCCTTGAACACTGATGTATTAATGGGTCTTTTAAAGAAAGTGCTTGCTCGTCGAAGAGATCTAAAGCTAATCGTAACGTCCGCTACTATGAATGCTGATCGCTTCTCTCAGTTCTTTGGCAATGCCCCCTGCTTCTTTATTCCTGGCCGTACTTTTCCTGTGGACACTTTGTTCAGCAAGACATCCTGCGAAGACTACGTTGACAGTGCTGTAAAGCAAACGCTAGCCATTCATTTGTCGCAGCCTGCTGGTGACATACTGATATTCATGACTGGCCAAGAGGATATCGAAGCAACATGCTCAGCATTAACAGAGCGTTTAGAACAGCTTGACGAGCCTCCTCCATTAGCTATTTTACCCATCTATTCACAATTGCCTGCTGATTTGCAGGCAAAGATCTTTCAAAGAGCCGAAAATAACGCAAGAAAAGTAATCGTTGCGACTAACATTGCTGAAACTTCGCTAACCGTCGATGGTATTATGTACGTTGTTGACACTGGCTATTGTAAGCTTAAAGTATACAATCCTCGTATTGGTATGGACGCTCTCCAGGTAACTCCCATCAGTCAAGCCAATGCAAACCAACGTAGTGGTCGTGCTGGTAGAACTGGCCCTGGGTAAGAAAAGAAGAAGAAGAAAAAAAAAAGCTTTGCTATCATAAAGATATTTACTAATGTTTATTCCACAGTGTCGCCTATCGCTTGTATACAGAGGATGCTTACAGAAACGAAATGTTTGTAAACACTATTCCTGAAATCCAACGTACAAATCTTGCAAGCGTCGTTTTACAGCTGAAATCTTTAGGCGTTAAGAATCTTCTGGAGTTTGACTTTATGGATCCTCCCCCTCAAGAGAATATCCTGAATTCCATGTACCAGCTTTGGATCATCAATGCGTTTGACAACACTGGGGAATTGACGGATGCTGGCAAAAAGATGAACGAATTCCCTCTTGATCCATCTCTTGCCAAAATGCTGATTGCCGCAGAAGAACAAGGTTGCACAGCAGAGGTGCTTACGATTGTATCCATGTTGTCTGTTCCCTCTGTCTTTTACAGACCCAAGGAGCGCATGGAGGAATCAGATGCGGCAAGAGAAAAGTTCTTTGTGCCTGAAAGTGATCATTTAACTCTGCTCCATGTTTATACACAATGGAAGATCAACCATTACCGTGATGACTGGTGCACAAAGCATTTTGTGCATCCTAAAGCAATGCGCAAAGCCAGAGAAGTGCGCTCTCAACTGATGGATATTATGAAGACTATTAAGATGCCGTATATCTCATGTGGCACTGACTGGGACATTATCCGGTAAAGAAAGCTGGCAGCATGTTTAACTATTGTATACTCACATTGCGCTTTCTTTCGTAGCAAATGCATATGCTCGGCCTATTTCCACCAGGCTGCAAAGCTGAAGGGTATTGGTGAATACATCAATTGCAGAAGTGGCATGAAATGTCATCTTCACCCTACGAGTGCATTGTTTGGCGCAGGGTTTACTCCTGATTATGTAGTGTACCACGAGTTAGTTTTGACATCTAAAGAATATATGCAATGCGTAACATCTGTCGATCCCTTTTGGTTGGCTGAATTGGGTCCGATGTTCTTTTCTATTCGCGATCGCGATCGAAACTACGGACAAAGAGAGAAGCGTATGGCCAACATTGCTACTGAATCTCGTCTCAACATGGAGATGGAAATGAAGCTTGGTAAGTTTGCTGGCTACCTGATTATTGCCATACTAATCACATTGCCATTCTAGCTCGTGAGCGTGAAGAAAAGACCGAAGCAGAAGCCCTTTTGAAAAGACAGAATACTGCTCGTGCTGGTCGTATTGCGACTCCTGGCGCCAGGGATATGCGTACGCCCAGAAGAAGAGGCTTGGGATTGTAGATATAATTATAATTATAATAAAGAGGATACCCTCTCTGTCTTTTTTTTTTTTTTATTTGCTCAAACCAACCGACTATTTTAATTAGGACAAAGAGACCCTAAATGCCATGTTTTCAATTGTGCCAAATTGTGCCGTTTGAAGGCAGAAGGGTCCATATAATAAATGCATATCACATCATGCATATATGAGTTTACGGATATGGCAATATTGACGAGTTCACAAATTATTCTCAGTTTTGAGTATTTCATGACAGTTTTGAAGCCGTATATTCACTCAGCGCTTGATTTTGCTTGTTGGCGTCCGCATGAGTTTTCTATTACCTTGTTTTCTCGTTCCAGCTTCACGTAGTCTGCCTTATCAACATCCTTCAGCGTAAATACTGTCTAGGCTAATTGTAACTAGCGCCAAATATCTGCATTCAATGCTGATACTTTTGGGGTCTTTCGAGTCAAGCTCAAATTCTTGTTTGAATATGAGCACATATGTATTGTTTCAAGGCTTTGAGATAGAGTATGAAATATTCAAAAGAGATTGAATTTCTGAGTATCGCCGCTTGTATACTTTGATCTTGTGCAACGTTGTAGATCAACCATTTGTTTACATCAGTCTTGTATATTTATAAATAAGAGTTATCTAAAAAAAGTATGCTGGGAAACTCGCCTGGGAAACCAGCTTGGAGGTCTCCCATTTAAAATAATTGAAATTCAGATT